>MU225447.1:963288-990460 GCA_018584345.1 Thuja plicata
AAGCTATTGCAAACCTATGGAAGACCAAGAGTCTCAAATTAGAAATCCACTTATTTAGAAACCACCTCCACACTAGAAGCCAACTCTGGTATACTAGAAGTCAAAATTTAAAATTCCATATTAGATGTCCCTTTGGGATTTGAACTTAGGTCCACAATGAGAAACCAATGCTTTAGCCAATTAAAATAAACCCCTCGCACAACTAAAACATAGTTTATATAAAAGTACATTATTTATAGATATATAATTACATTAATTGGTCATATGAAGGTGGATACTAACAACAAATATAATAATCGAAAAGATTTTATATATATATATATATATATATATATTCACACATGAAACTTTTCTATAGGTGGCATGGAAGCGACTAGAACATTATCATAGTTCTTAATTTATATATATATATATATATATATATATATATATATATATATATTCACACATGAAACTTTCCTATAGGTGGCATGGAAGCAACTAGAACTTTGTCATAGTTCTTAATGATACCCTTATTTAACCTAAGTTTGAATTTTTAACGCGCAACCTCGAAGACGATACTAGTACGAATTCCAGGTTTATCCCAAACGACAGATTTTTGGATAATAGCTATGGAAAAGATTGTCCCCTCAACATAAATACATATGTACGTAAATGACCCCAATATTTTGAATTATTTTAATTCTTTTTAAGAAAGAACTAGGAAGTAACATTAAAATATAGTAACTACCCAAACAATTCCAAAAACACCAAATTATAACCAATTATTATTTTTAATTCTCAAAGAAAGAACAAGGTAGTCCAATAATGGCCCTGCGTCTCATCAAAATAATAATAATAACACCCAAAAAAAATTCAAAAACGCCAAATTCAGACCAATTGTTTATTCCCGTCGCCGCGAAAAATCCCGGCGTCGATTATTCGAAAAACACGATGAAGGTCAAAAAGATTTGCCGGGTGTACATAATTATGAATAATTTGGCGGAGCAGTTAGAGAATGGAAGTGAGTGGAATTCCCCACTTGGGCTGTAATGATGATAATACAAAGGATAAGATATTATTATAATTGGGCCCAAATTCCGGCGTCTTCCGGCGTCTCGAAGGGGCAGGCATATTTTAATTAAATCGGGGACGTGAAAAGATCCCGAGTGGGACCCGCCACAGCTTTCGGAGAATCTTCTCCACGTCACAAGACGTTAATTCGACATGGACGCCGCGGCCAATTTAGATTCCCCCGTATAAAAAGGCACGTGAAAATATTTATAAACAAAAACAATTCCGGAGAATATTCCCTGCGCTGTCACCAAAATATTCTCTCGGCCGGCCTGGCTTATCTCGACGATTATATTATTTGCCCAATGTCCCTGCGCCGAATATTCTCCCCAAGATTCTTCGAATTTTTTTATCCCAAATATATTTGTTTTCGAGAGTATTTAACGTTACGCGGTGACAGAGATTCCACTACCGAAACCGCTTTGGGAGATACCGCTTTTGGGAAAGGGAAAGGGGATTTCTGTCGTGGAGTTAGGAAAGCGGTTTCTGTCAAGGGCGGTGACGAGTTTCGTTTTCTCAGCGATGGATTGGATATGAAATGATTTGAGAAATTAACGTAAGAAGACGGGAAGTTGGGGAAATGTACTTGAGTTGTTGGCGGTTGTCTTGTTGTGGGAAGGGATAAGGAATCTGACAGGAGACAGAAGTTGGAATCTCCACTACTTTCCGTGGCGAGTCGGTGATATTTCCAAGTCATCGCTGTTATCGGGTGACGGGAAATGTTTTTACTTGTCGCCGATTCTCATTCTGCCCGTTCAAAATCCCCGCCCGCCCCCCTTAAAAGAATACGAATAATGATGATGGTGATGATAATAGATTATTATTGTTGTTATTGCTTTACTAGGGGCTCTGCACTGCACACACCTACACAGTCCTACAGAAGGAGGGCACACGTTCTCGTATCATCTGCCAAACCAGCCTTTTTTCGTTTGGGTTTTACCGTTTTTCCAAGAAGCGTGGTGGGGAGTTTTCTTGTAACCTAGGCTAGGTTACTCTTTATAGAAGAGTAGATCAATGCAGATCCATTATTCTCCATACCAAATAGTGTCTATATTTAAAACTTAAGTTTACATAATATGATGGATTTTTACGCAATTTTTGTTAGTTGATTGTGATAATTTGTTAGTTTATCGTGATAATCTGCCTTTCTAATGTTGTAGAAGTGTCAAAAAAAGATCGTGATAATCTACATCCCCAATGTTGTAGAAGTGTCAAAAAAAGATCATGATAATCTGCCTCCCCAATGTTGTAGTGTCCAAAAAAAGTAGTGAACACACATTGTATTGCATCCAATTTGTGTGGAAAATAGATAGAGTTGATGAATGTTTTCCCTCCCTCCAACTTGAATTTAGCTTGGGGCTTTGGAGGAATGATATGATATGATTTGGAGCAAGTGGAATCTAGGGTTTAGTCATTGATATGGAGTTTAATCTTTATAGGGTAAACTTTCTTTGTGATTTTTTGAGTAATGTGCAATGGATTTTATTCACATTGTAAACAACTCAGGAGTTGAACCCACAACATGGGCTACCTAAAGTAATGTGTGTAGGGACGAGCGAAATCTAGACTTTAGTCAATGATGTGGACTTTAATTTTTTATAGCCCTATAAACTTTCTTTAGATTTCTCGAGCAATGTGCAACAAATTCTTATCCACACCATGAGTAAATCAGGGGTTGAATCCACAACTTGGGCTACCTAAAGTAACGACCAAGACTGAATAAGTTAACCCCAAAGGTTTGATAAATCTTTTACAGGGTAAACTGTCCTTGTAATTTCTCGAGCAGTGTGTCATGGACCTTTGTCCTCACCGAGAGTAAATCAGGAGTTGAACCGACAAGCTGAGGTACCTAAAGCAAAAAACCAAGACCAGGTGAATTGACCCTGAGATCTAATAAATTTTTTATAGGGTAAACCTTCCTTATAATTTCTCGAGCAATGTGCAACGAACTTTCATCCTCATTGTGAGAAAATTAGGAGTTGAACCCACAATCTAAGCTACCTAAAGTAACAACTAAGATGGAGTGAGCTAACTGCAAAGGTCTAATGATTTTTTTACAAGGTAAACCTTTTTAATAATTTCTCGAGTGACATGCAATATACCTTCATCCACACGAGAGGAATCGAGAGTTTCGTCAATGATTTGAAGCTTAATTCTTTAAAGGTTAAATTTTCTTTATAATTTATGGAGTGATGCGCAACCAACCCTCATCCACACCGTGAGTAAATCAATGGTTGAACCCACAACCCAGGGTACCTAAAGCAACAATTGAGACCAAGTGACCTAACCCCAAAGTTCTAATACATTTTTTATAGGGTAAACCTTCTTTAATATTTATCGAGCAATGTGCAATAGCCTTCATCCATGTGAGAGGAATCTAGAGTTTTCTCAATGATTTAGAGCTTAGTTAATTACTAGGTAAATCTAGACTACCTAGATTACCTAAAGCAACAACGGAGACCAAGTGAACTAACCTCAAGGTTCTAATATGATTTAAACAGATAATAATGGAGGATTTATAGTATCTATGAATTCATTTTGTTATTTGATACTTCTTTGTTGATACTTATTTGAATAAAAATCAAGGATTGAGTGGTATATTTTCCTTGATAGAGTTACTTGGGGCATGATCCTAATCTCTTCCCTTATGAATGATATGATATGATATATAATTTTGTTATGGATGGTTTTATATTATCTATGAGTTTATTTTGTTATTTGATATGAGAGGATGAGCCTATGTCAATACTTCTTTAACTAAGAATCAAGGATTGAGAGGTATCTATTCAAATAGAGTTGTTTGGGGTACGATATAGAGCGGTAGGCAAATATTTTCCTTAAATCTTTCTTGTATTTAACTTGGTTCTTCTAGTGAATGATATGACATGATTACTGATTTGATATGTTGACAAGAGGAAACAAGAGTTTAGTCAGCAATTTGGAGCTCACTTCTTATTGTTGTTCTCTAGACTAGCTTATATGAGATTTGTTTGCCCTTTATTATCATCTTTATGATGGGTCATGGAGTGTGATCCAAAACATTGATGCAAAAAATCTCTCACATAATCTAATCTATAAATGATTCATTGTAAATTTCATGTATGATGTCCTAGTTTAGCATCAAGTGGGTAATGGTGAGATTTATCTTTATAGCTCGATAGAGTGCATGACAACTACTCTTTCTAGTTGTGAGTCTATAGAAGTCACCAATTAGGTATAATGAAGCTAACGATTGTGTATTCTAACTTGATATAGTGTTTTCTAACTGATACAAGCATATAAATACTGAATATTATTTCCGTAGAGATATTTTATAAGGGATGAATGTTTTTCAAGTATATCCCCTTCTATTATAGGCTACACATATTTTAACTAGACCTAATCGAACAAAAGGGTATTCTAAGATTCTAAGAGAGATTATGAGTTTGATGGAGAATGTATCTTCCTCACAAAGCTTGTGTGTCATTTTTTCTATAATTGTTGCCTGGAAGTTCTTCTTTAGCAATATACACTACAAATATAACAAAATAATTAGTTTTTTTTTTTTATAATTTTCTTATAAAGTAATTTGGTACAAATCTCTTATGTTTGTATGAACATTTTTTTTGTTTTTTTCTTTTAGTTGGATGGGATTCTAAATTCTAAGAGAACTTCTTGTCTTTATTTTAGAACAATGAATTTTTTTGCTTTGGTTTCCTTTCTAATTTTGTTTTCTGTTCTAGCCTATATGCCTCATTCAAGCTTTATTTTTTATTATAAACCTTAAAAGTCACTCGTTCTATCGAAAGAGAGAGTAGAAAAAAAGTGCATAAATGAGTTTCAAATAATTACAATGTAATTGTTTTAGTTTAATAAGATATAGATGTGATTTTGAGAGTTGGGTTGTGAAATTTTTTAGTAGTATATTTCTTTAAGCGTTATGCTTAATTTGGATATTGCAATTAGATTGTTTATTACAATCTACCTTAGATTTAAGGTTTACATTTCTAAGCATAGAATATGATTATCATGAATTGAAGGCTTAACAGTTGGGAGCTTTTTATGCTAGGGTTGGTATGCAGCTTCCTTAAAACCTTACTTAGGCCCCTATTTTTAAGTGAACAATAGTAAAGAGAGATAGAGAGTGACAATGAATGCCATTTAACTTAGCACTAAATTATGGTGGATTTTAATACAAATTAATGAGTGACAACTTTTAATTGATGCCTTTGTAATGTACTTTGATAATGAATGTCAACTATCAATTATTGTTGATGCTCAGTGCTTGTAGGTGGACTAATAACTAATTACTATAAAAAATAAAACTACTCACTTTCTTTTGATGATTTGTCCATGAGTGTTCTAATGATGTTTAAGTGTCTTAGGATGATGTACTTATATACACAATCCTAAGCACAAATTGATCTTTTTGGTGTCGATGCTAATGGGTAAAAATCAAATATTTTTTATGTTTGGTCTTGTTAGACATTTTTGTCTGGTTTTTTTTTTTTGAATATTGTATTCTGAAACTATGATGTTATTTTCCTTATCTTTAATATAAGTTATCAACTATGGCTAAAAATATGGACGATATCATGCTTGCAAGCTAGTTTAGGGATAAGAGATCATAGGCATTCTTAATCCAAGATGGAAAAACTATTTGAGATTGGATCAAATAAGTTCTAAAATGATAAATATGATATATTTGAGTGTTGGGTTTAGGCTTGGAGTTAGTAAGTATGTCAAAAGAGACAAATAATGTGCTAAAATAATGCACAAAATACATCCATATTAAATGACATAAAATAGTGTGCACATTTTTCCTCCACATACAAAGGTTTGTACAATCTTTGTAGTATTTAATCTTCTAATTTTTAACAAGTTCATTGTCATTTCAAATATTCATTTTAGCATTAATATCAATACCAAATTTAATATTATATAAAATTGATTAGAGGTAGTTATCTATATTCTAATAGTTTTCAAATATTAAATATCTATATTCTATATCTTTACGGAGACAAGATTTAAAATTATATATTATATAGATTTAAAATTATATATTATAGATTATATTTTCATCATCTATATTTTAGGATTTTACCAATATTCAATAACCCTTCTTCAACTTTTCTTTAGTGGATGAAAGTTGTTACTCACGTTAAAAATAATAAAATATACTATATTTGATGTCTCTACTCCAAATATCTTATCACATCTTTGGATTCAATAATATTATAACCTATCTCAATCAAATAATGTTTATGAAATATTACATTTTAAAAATATTACGTATTCTGTACATCTTTAGCAAGTCTTACAAAAAAAACTAATCAGATAATTTACAACCATGTTAAATTATTAAAATGACTAAAGTGTCAAAATAATATGTTATTCACATCTTAAATCTCAAAAAATTTACACTTAAGACAAAATAATTGAAATTATTAATTATTCTTTTTCAACATATTTGTTTCAATTTAAGTGATAAATATAATTGATTCTTAAGTATATTGAATATTATACATTTTCTGAGATATTGTTATATAAAATTGGATGGTACCATGCCTTTTCGATTTCATTATCACTACTTCTTGCCAATTTTAGTGGTGACTTCATTATTCTCAATTATAATAATATTTTATATGGTTGAAGCTTATTGTGGATGCTTAAGACTTATTGGACAAGGGGTGGGGTTCTAAATTAAATGTCAATGACCCCAAACCCCACTTTTAATTTTATTGTTAGTGTTGTTTGATAAATTTTGATGAATTTAGCAATTTTTTTAATTTTTTTTTCTGAGATTAATCGATGTTGTTGTTTAGTTATTCTTTTTATTTTTAGGTTTTCTCTATAATTTAATTCTTTGGTTTTTTAGAATTTGTCCAATTTATGACTATAGTTCATGTTATATTATTTTATCCACTTTCTTCTCTTTTGTTCATATATTATTGTAAAGGAAAATAAATATTTTCAAAGAATTAATCTAAGTTAGTTAATTAGATGCAATAAAATAAACACAAAGTAACTTTGAGTCATAGTTTGTTGTGGATTTGTGCTCTATTAAGGGACAAGTTCACAAGTTTGGGATGAAGTTATAGTTATGAACTAGTCCTCTAAGTTTAGACTCGTCCCTATACACAATAATATTTTCCTCTATCCTTCGTTTAGTGAATAATTGTCTACTCTACTCTTACTAACCATCTGTGAACAAGCGATATTTAGAAATACCTTATAGGGTTGTTATTTTATTGCAAGGAGACAAGTTCTCCTCAATCAACTCTTATAAACTATGAAAAGAGAGGAGGCAATAGGCAAGAGTCCTAGCATGTATACATGTGTCTTTTAATGCACCAAACTAAAATATGTCACTATTAATTGCTTCTAGTACTCTAGGGTGAGATAAGATTATTGAAAGTTGATAGATTGATACCTGATGGATACAAAATGAAGGGCACAAATATATTTACATACTAGTACATACCATCAAGTTATATAAAATGTATGTTAAGTTGGCTTAAGGTAGGAAGGTGAACACGGTTAGTTGACCAAATTTTTAATTTTTAATTTTAAAAAAGAGGAAACATATCTACAACCACAAAAATGGTAAAAAATAAGCAAATGGTCAAATCCAACTAGCAAATGAATAAATAGAAGTAGATACGTAAATGAATATGACAAATAAATGAATAAAGAGAACATATAAAAATATTTGTAAAAATATATTATAAACTAAATGTACCTATGTAAATAAGTACAAATAGATAAATATTTTAAAAAACTACTCCAACTTCAAACAAAATTGTATTATTTATCTCTACATATAACTATAACATTAATGAAATGTAAACGAACAACCAAATTAAATATAACATTTTATTTATTTATACAAATATTCTCACATAATTAGTATTGAATATCTTTTAAAAATGGGAGAAGATGACTTAAAATATAGGAAAAGAAGGAATCGCATTTAAGTCTCCACACATGTTTTGTGGCATGCATGTCAAAATATAATTTACAATTTAAATGAACTAGTTCGTAATTTTTTATTTATTTAAAAGAGTAAACTATGTATTTTAGCTAGTTGGAATAAGTCGAAGAAAGAGAAGCTTGGGAGTCAAGTAAAATCTGGTTTACCCAATGAGTGACACGTTGCAAGGAATTGAAGTCGAAGGGCCAACTATATAAATCGAATTATTGAGAAGCACATGCCTCTATTGGAGGAGGAATAATGAAGTGACAATACCTTTTGGAAACATTAGATATAGGAATCAGATATCAATCTTATAAGCCATAAGGGACATTCCAAATTACCAATCAAAGAATGAAAATAGCACCAAACTATCCTTTCAAACTTCCTTTCAATTATGATGAGATTTGTGAGGTATCAAAAGATATGATTTGTTTATAATTTTTTTTGGGTCGTATTTATTTGAGTTTAATGACGTTACATTTTATAATACTAAAAATCGTATATTTTGTACATATTTTTTGTTTTAGGTCAATTTTAATTGGTTCATCTTTTATACAATGATGAGTGTACGAATATAATTTTACTAAGAATTGACATATAACTAAAATATTATTTGATTAGACTTAATTAGACTTACACTCTTTTTTACGGATTAGTTTTGATCTATAGTTCATCCATTTCTCACTTAAGTTTAGATCCACAATTTGTAAGATTGACCCAGGTCAATCTTATAGTTTACAAAAAAAAATTAACATAAAATGTGAAATGTTGAAAACGAGGTTTAATTCTTTTCAAAGGATCTAATAATAACATTTAAGCTACATTCATTCAAATAATCAAAGCTTCATTACAAGATTACCTAATCACATAAGCATTTAGAACATTGTTTGCATGACTACTTATCTTTAATATTTTTCAAAAGTTGTTAAATTGACATCTTAGGAGTTTAATCAAAGGATAAGTAATCATAACCTAAGAAAATCCCCAAGGCATTCCTAAACACCACTAATTAACTAGAACATAAGCATCAAGGTGAATTAAAAAGCACACTTCAATATAAGAGCCACATGTACCAAAGTACAAATTTGTGGAACAAGGAATGACTTAGAATGGCAGACAATACGTTTCTAGACTTGGAAGAATTAACAATATGGTTTTTTTTATCTTTTCTACTTATTAACAAAGCACTCATAAACATTTGTCACAACACACATGTATTAGATTTCTAGGTAGGTGTCATTTATTAATTTTAGTGCATTACTTTTAGTAGTTTTTAGCACAAGTCATATATCTAGGTTGATTCTTCTATTGACTACTTCATCTATATCATTTTAACAATAGATATATATGTAATAATATGAAGATTACTTAACCATGCCCCTTCAATTAAATCTCAACCTCTTTTTGTTAGAGGATGTCCTTAATGTAATGAATAGTCTACAATTGTCATATTCTTGTTTAAATTTGGCTCATACTATCATCATATCTTCCTATCATCATTTGTTAGCTCTAAGGGTTCATTTCAATCCTTATATCCACCTTTCATCACCTTGGATTAGATATGTTGGTGCAAAATTAGTCGATGTCAATTTTGTGGTCATGAATATGAACCCTACATTTTTAAATTGAAATTCAGATTAAATCTCACTAAATCCTTCCTAGTATTCATTGTGAGCCAACTTACCAGAACATTTGTGTTGTTTGCACTCTTGGTTGTTGTATTTAAAGATTCATTTTCAGTTGAAACCATTTTGGAATGTGAAAAGAACATCTAGGTCAAAGAGCTTAAAGAAAATTTTGTTTTGCATTGTCTACTTGTGACATCATCCTAGGCACCATTGTACACTTGTTGGTTATCTTCAAAACTTTTGGTCATTATTATAAATATAATCTATTAGCGGTTTGATTAAGGGTAGTATGACCATTATAATTCAATATCCTAAAGGTGTTCCTAAATGCTACCAACCTTTACTATAATTCAAACATGAAGATTGAAGTGAACAAATCTAGACAACTCACAATCTACAAAATCAATCATGTGACTTATAATTCAAATATGCACATCAAATTTAGGTTTGCACACAAATATATGAACTAGAATAGAGATCAAATAATTTACAAATTATGAGATGTCCATTTAAGAAAGCACTAAAATTTAGCATGGTAGCATATTGGTTCATTTTTTAATCATTTTTAAAATCCAAGTTTTACAATTTACATTATTTATCCTTCACATTTAATTTAATGTTTTTTTCCTAGCCTCACTCATTTTTTTAGGTAGATTATTTATTGAATGCCTTATTTATTTAGACTAGATACTGATGTAAGTAGTCTATTTTTCTTTATATATTCAATGAACCTTTTTTCCTTACATGGAATAAGGTTTTAACATTAAGTTTTATCCTTCTTTCATTATGATTTTAGATCTAATTTTTATTTTTACATGTCCTATTTTCATCTCATTAGAATTATGATTTTCTTTTTTACTTCAAAACTATACTTTATTTTAAGGTTTTATGTTTTTCTGTATGACCTTGCTTTCACCCACCCTACCCACCTTTGTTTTGCCTTTAGATAGTCATTTAATAATTTAATTTAAAATATGATCACCACCTATTTTATTTTATGTAAGATTGTACATACTTTTATATCATATGATCTTTAGAATTTTGTGAGTTCTTTCATATGCTAAGGTCTCAACCACAACCTTACATTCCTTACTAACATTTTCTATAAGAACATTCTTTTTGTTCTCTATATAGATATAAATGTTACAATCTATTAATTTATTAGAACTAGTATTAAATAACAGAAAACATAATATATACTACGATATATTTAATAACCTCTTTGGAGTTGAGAAATAAATATATTATATTATTGATTCCTTGATGAAAGAGTAAAGTATATGTTCTAACAAAGACAACAATAAGTTTATTATATACTCTATTTAAAATTAGTCATCCTACATATACTTATCTCTTTTAAATTGTAACATTTCTATAATTGATTTAAAGATTAAAAAATATATTATTAAGTGAAAAATAAAGAAAGAATAATATCAAGAGAAAATAAAGATCAGATTCCTTTGAAAAAATCCAATTTCCCTATTTCGCTATAGTCATCTTCTACAAGTCATCACCAAGCTTTTGTGTTTGATCAAATTAGAAAAAACCCTTGCATAGGTTGAAGCTACTAAATTTCTCCATGTATAATAACACATGAACACCATTATAACACCTCAGAAATTCCATAAATTGCACATTATTGCATATTTCACTATTTCGCTAACCCCCAAATAGTAAGTTGCTCAATAGAGAACTTGTCGCTATTTCGCTGACTCCTAAACAATAAATTATGAAACAACAAACTTATCACTATTTCACAAAAGGTGGGTCCCTTTTTAGAGAAATGGTGAAATTTTGCTATCTCATGAAGGACAGTTTTCATGTAACAAAATAGCAAAATTGTCGTTATTTCGCAAGTGGTGATTTCTCTTGTGTCGAAATGGCAAAATGTTGCCATTTCGTCGAAGGCAAATTGTGACCTGGAAAATTGGCGAAAAGATTAATAAAGAAAATTTAATAAGATGGCAAAGCACATGTGCAGAGATGACATGCATTAAATTCAAGGCTATATTTTTTGGCTACTAGTCATCTGAATAGGTCATAGAAAGCCACTGTAAAGGCCTTATTTTATCTGCAAGTCTATATACATGAATGTGAAGAGCTTTTGTTCTAGGTGTTTATATGCAAGTCTTTGACAATAGTTGACATTTTGATAAAAGGTGTAATACCATAAACATCTTGAAAGATATTGATGAGGCTTGTTCATCAAACCAGTAAGGGGGTTTGGTCAACTTGTAAGGGAGCTTGGTAAGCTTGAAACAGAGCTACCCCCTTTGGTAGTTATCTATATAAATAAATAAATAATTACCCAAATGCTCATCAATAGTGTATAATCTTTCTTCTAAAACTCCTTTGAATGCATTGTAAATAATAAAAATAGTCCATGATCCATGTGCAGATGATAATGTATAGCACAAGAGTCATCTTATATTGCATAAGGCAACAATTTACATACGAAAATGAGTCTGCTACAAACTCTATCAGGGTATAAATATAAAAATGAGTTGAATGATATGGAAAGGCTAGGGTTTAGAGCTTTAATCTAAAAATGACTATTACAACAATCTAAGAAATAAAAACTAGAAGTGGAAAAGGAATATATATATATATATATATATAATATTGTGCACCTGTGATTGAAATCTGTGTGTGGCTCCCGAAACTGTAAATGGCTTGAAGTTGTATGTCCTTCCACTTCGCTGTTGGTTTCCTTCTACTTTGCTACTGATTTTTGTGTGTTTTCAAATTTTGGAAAATCAAAATGGTTTTTCCAACTCCTTGCTTAGCCATTTTCCAAGAAAATTGCTTTCAAATTTTAAAAAGTCAATGAATTTTCCTCCTACTTCTTACGTGCTTCTGGATTTTTTCAAATAAAAAATACCTCTGAATATTGATATTCCTCTGTCAAATTTATAAAGCCTCGATGTTCCTATTATATTCACAATATATTACATCGGATTTTCGGGATATAATATCCCCCAATATGAACACATGTGATATAATATTGCCTAGCAAGTGAAGACCCTGTGACACACACACACACACACACACACACACACACACACACACATATATAATGTATTTATATATGTATGTATGGATATATATATACATACATATATAAATACATTATACACACACACACACACACACATAAGCCAACGTAAGAGCAGTAATGATGAAGTGTTATTAGTCAGCTATTTGGAAATCAGTAGAATTTTCTTGTACTACAATGCTATGTGTGGATGTCTACGTAATGTGCTAGCATCTCCAGAAGTTTCAAGATTCAAAAGTGTATCTTCCTCATGATTTTTTTATGACACATGTCGTAACACCCAGGCATAAGTGTAATGGATCTTCCCATCGACATGGCCAAACAAAAACTCTTGATTTCAAACTTCATCCATCAGATTTGCATTCTTCCAAACAAGAAAAGCTCTCACTCTCGAACTAATGAAACTCTATCAAAATAATCTCAACCATTGGAAGCACTCTAAGCTTAAGCTCTAGTATGCACTCACATAAACAATATTCCAAGCTTCCTCTATAAGAAAATTTATTATTTATCTGGGAAGGACCAAGATTGTTGGTAGCACTCTATTTACAACTTTATTTAGTAGTTTCAAAATCTTGTTCATATTATATTATTGATCAGAACCTATATCATGTAACTTGGCTTTCCCTCAATAGTAGGGTTGGTTCTACTAAGTTATTTATTTGGTAGCCACTTTTTCTCTCTAGCAAGGTTGATTCTACTAAATCTAGTACTGGATTTCCTCATCAAGTGATGTTTGTTCTAATGAATAAACTTAATTTTGTAATATTTATTTATTATCATTTTATCCAATCCAATCTAGATGTTCATGGAGGCTTGATGACTAAAGTGGAGGTTTGACTGTGGAAATCTATGAAACAACTACCCAACATAGATCTTTTTTAGTGTAGGTAAAAATTTCTTAAGGCATGGAAACATGTATTTTTTTGAAGATACTAGTTGAATGTAACAATATGTAACAACATGGACATGTTGGGGTCAATGTGCCACACTAACATTCAAGGTCAAGGGCCTCACCGCTTAGTGATAGGTTCCTTTAATTCCTATAATTCATTTCTACAAACATTAAACTTGTATTTCTCTCCAGCTCAATATATTCTTGTAGTTTTATCCTCTCTTACTTTCACACATTGAGTTATAAAACTTATCTTATCTTTTTGCATATATAGATTGTTACTTTACCTTTTTGTTATTTTATATTAATTTATATTATTCCAGTTGAGGTAATTGAGGACTTTTTTATTATAAGTAGTATTTCTCTAAAGGTATCAATTTCCCTCTCTTAAAAAATCAATATTTATTATCCTATTATAAAGTGTGATCATTATATAATTATTATTATCGTGTCTTCAAATGAATCACATCTAAAAATATATAAAAATAAACTCAAGAAATTAGAATTTACTAACAATGCAACTTCTTATCATACCAATTTCCCATATTGAGATTTCTACATCCACACTTCATTGCTCCTATCATTCTACCATGTCACTTATTTTTAATGACATCCCTACAAGTTTCATGACTACACATGGTCCAAGTGTCACCTCTACCATTCCTATCTCTATTGCTATTGTCACCTCTTCTTCCTAGTCTTTGAACACTTCACTACTACCTCCACTACATTAACCCCCCATTCTATATATTTTAATATTCTTATCCCAACGATCCATCTATATCCAACCTTTTGTATTTCTCATCCCTACTACCATCATTCCTACTTTATGGTGTAAGCACTTATCCAAAATTTAGATAGATTTGATTATAAAGATAAATATATGGAAGGACATAATTTGAGATTGTAACTTATCCATTACATAGTGTATTTGTGGCATATCTAGTTTAAATATATAATGATAAAGGTGACCTAAAGAAATGTTTGAAATATTTCACTACTTTATGTTTAGATTGTGTATGAAGACAAAGGCTTGGGTAACTTATTTCCACTCACTTTAGAAAAACATTATGTTATTTAAAGGTTCTTCTCTTTACCTCATATATCTATTCATTATTTTTCAAATCGTCCAATTCTTTCCTTATGCATTTTAAAATTACATTAGCCTTGAAGAATGCTATTATTTATTTATTTATTTATTTACAAGCGTTCCCAAGGACCTAATGAATTAATATATGAATATGTTATTAGATTTTAGTTCTTATACTCTAATTTATACCACTAACTCTATGATGATCTAAATTAGGAACCATTTTCATCAAGGGATTATTGCCATCACTTACAAACATTGTATTTTTGAAATTGTATTCCCTTTAAGGATATATGTATTTCTATAAATAATATTAAATTAAAATTGTCAAGATCTAATGTGTTCAAGTATGAGTTATTTTATCATGGTAATTCCACATTTTCATACCCTTACATATCTTCAAAGTAACACTTTTTAAAGAAGTCACGATTTTCAAAGAAAATTTTAAGACAATGTTCATCATATGGCTTATACTTCCAATGTGCCTTCTTTTAGGCCTTGTATTTTTGGATCATTTACTAAGTTATAAGAACCCCTGAATAATATGCTTCAAATTTTACATAGCCCCAATTTGGCCACTTGTTCATCTATCCATCCATTAAATCCAAATGAGGGACTACCTAAACAACTATAATCATAATACATTTTGTAACTTTCCTAGAGTTAATGGATTTCATACTCAAGGTTATATGGATTTGAAACACACATCACAAAATTACATTGATAATAATATAATTCATATATATAAGCTCAATGATGGGGGATAATTCAATTGCTCCTCTTATAAAAATGGAATACTCACACTTTTCTAGTCATGTTGATGATATCAACACTTCTCATGAACATGATTCTTTTACAATGGTACATACGTACATATGTTAACGAATATTTGATGGGTGATTTTATATTTTTCCTAAGATAAATTATATTTAGATTATTTTTTTGGAGCGATGTACATTTTGGAGACACATTATCCTTCGTGACCACTACCCTAATGATTACATGTTCTAAATGTGATCCCATTAAAGAAAAATTATGACACATTATATATGAGAAATACAATACACACAATATTATTGATGACAGTCTCATCTATTTTAAAAATCAGTTTAATATGTGTCAAATAATTCTTGGATGCTACTTACATACAACTAAAACCTTGAATAATTTAAAAATGACAAATGATAATGGATTAAAACTTTATATTGCAGGTTTTTTTCTATTAAGGTAGGTCCTAAAGAGGCATAAGTACAGTAATATGTTATTCCTTATTTGGATATATTTTATATTTTACTTGGTAGACTGTGGCTTAATAACTTTAGGGTTATTCCTTTTATTGTGTGCAAATATATTATGTTTATGGGGGATGAGTTGCAAAAGGTTGCGAGAGATCCAAAATGAATCAATTTTAAAAATGAGATATTTATTTTGAATATTTACACACCTAAGGAACCTACATATGCATGTGAAGAGTGTGTTGACAATATGTATCAAAGGCAATTATAGTTACACAAAATAAAAGGATAAATCTATGATGAGAAATAATCACCTCACATTGCACCTAAGTAGGATAAAGACAATAAGTTTTAACAACCTATTTCATGTTAAGGAACTACACTCCATGAGTACTAAGAACATATGTTATGATTCAAGAAATATAAATATAATCTATAAAGTCACCTCAAAAGTAACATGAAAATAGGTAAGAAGGGACACTATCATAATTACACCTATTGATAATATTTTCAAAAGAGCACTAATTCATATCACAAGGAAATTAACACAGTGAAAGAATAACACATTGCAAATTAAGAATGAATAACTCGATATTACTTATTAGAACAAAAATGAACTCTTTGATGATAATTTTTGTAATATTGGAATTAATGACCTTATATAATTCTTGTAGTTGGATTAGTTATTTTACTTATATAAGCTTTTATTTTATTTTTTCCATACTTTTACAATCTGTCTTTTTACTTATGCCATGTCTTTAGGATTTATTCCTCTCATTTCAACTTTTGTGTAATGTTTTATTATTGAATTTATCCACTTGTGAGAATCTTCCATATAATTGTGTTTTCTAGGTTCCTTTTTATGTGTTCATGTCATTTGCTTCCTCTTTTATCCATGTTGCATGCTTATGATTTTTATACCTTATTCATTCATATCTTATTTATGTATCTCCTACGCTTATCTATATTTGTTGTTAATATACATGTTTTTTTCAATATGCCTTATTTGACTTCTATATCCTCCCATGTTTCATGTTTATCGCTTATGATATCACATGTTCCTTGTTATGTTCATATTTTACATGAATATGATTCCTTATGTTTAATGGTTATGATGTTTATGTCTTCTGATATGATTATATTATTTATCCTTTACTTATATCTTATCTATCATGGTCTAAATTTTTCATGTTTACTAGTTGTGTAACTTATATGCTATTATGTTTATACTTATCTTGATCACACGTCAATATCTATTGATTCTATATCCATTATTTTTTGTCTTGCTTACATCTTTTGATCCATACCATGTTTAACTTTACATATTGTTTGTAGTTACATGATTCTTATACAGTGGCTATGACTATCATTATCATATCATTTTTATTTTATTGGGGGCATCTTTCTTTTCCCTTATCCCACATTTCTTCATAACCATATATAACTTGATTCCATATGTATCATATGATCTTATCTTTTACCATTATCATCTATTTTTCTCCTCATTTGATTCCATTCATCCTTTGTATCTAACTCATTGGAGGAAGGTATATATGTCACTAACATTAATTTTTTGAATTATAATTTGTAGTGATAATTTCCTACCCACTCCCATGTCTTTATGAGCTTAATCATTTTAGTTTAATTGGTCAGATCCTTTTACATTTCCACCTAGTTGAAGCTTTGTAACCACTTTTTATATGAAGTTTAATCTCATTACCCTTCCTTTTATTTTAATTCTTTTGAAGATACTTCCTTTTAAAGAATATTATATATAGCGAATATTTCAATATGCAATAAATGTTACTTATTGCATGGTTATTTTTACATTTTACCTTATTTTATATATTTTTAATAGAGTCCCATTGTGGGAGAATTCAAGAATGACCTGCACAAATTACATAAATCAATATTCTTTTGACTTCTCGCAAAATATTTAATTTTCACGTTTTCTTCTAATTTTATTTTGAAATTCATTTACTCAGTAGCTCACATGCACATCAAAGTAGGGGGAAAATATGATGGTGAGAAATACATACCAATGTTGGTTTACCCTACTAATTATGGTTCCCTGAGAGGGGGGATGAATCAGAATATATTGAAACTTAACACTTTAAATCTAAACCTCTGATTCAACTCAGTGATTCAAATAAAGCAGCAACCAAAACTTGTAAATACTTCACAAACTTGATAAACAATATATAACATAATCAAATAACATTCAAAATTATCAAGCATCACATGTAACACCAGATTTAACGAGGAAACCCGATTTGGGAAAAACCTTCGTAGGAATTGTCACCCACAAAAATAATACTCTTCTAAAGTATGCTCGGTTAAGAGCCAATCCGATTAAAGATTACAATGCACATTTGTTAGATGTGACCCTGTTAGGGGATTTACCTAAGATCTGTTAAGATCTTCACCCTGTTAGGAGTGGTCTAGTCAGAGGGCTTAAACATTCATCCTAGAATGTTACCTTTCACAAGGATTTACAAAAAGACTTATTAGGTCCACTCGGTCAAGAGATTTTATGTTACAAATATTAGTAAGCAATAGTGTATTGATTTGACCTATGATTCTACAACTATCCTTTGCTTGATCATATCCCTTGTTCTCTCTCTGAAACTTACTAGCATCAACAACTCATCAGTCTCTCCTCTGGACTGGTTCTCTAACTCTTTCACTACTATGCTTAGTAGCTCTTCAACTATTCAATTTGCTAGCATCTCTGTATAAACATACAAACTCGTCAATATATAGGCCTCTATTTTGCCTCTTAATCCTGTTGATTAGGTTTCCCTTCAATTGCGCTGAGTTGTCAAATCATCTCATATGAACTGATACAATGTATTTGCAACTTGGTTAGGCGGTTAACCTTGCCTTGTGACTTGCACTTTTCTTGGAACTCACAACTTTCCTTTTGCCACTTAATCTTCATCTCAGATTTTGAACTTGATTTTTTATGACCGTATATTTTGTAATAAAATTCACCTTCATCCTTAGCATCTTCTTGATCTCTGTGCCTTCGCATTAAATTTATTCTGATCCTTGAATCCAATATGTATTTAAACCCTATTGTATGCTCGGTGACTATCTTCACTCAGTATCTGACTTACCTCAGTTACCAACCTTGCTCGGTAAGTGACCTTTCTCGGTTATCAAATTCACTCAGTGACTATCTTTTCTTTGATCGATTGACTAACACTTCACTTCTTGGTAACTAGGTTGTTCCCTTTACCAACTTGACCTCTCTGGTTTACTGACTTAACAACATCAAATGTTAAGTAAAAATAATTATATCAATAGTTCCTCATCATTGTCTGATCTTTATTATCTGCCCAATTAAGCTCCTCTCCGATTGATATGGCAACTTAATATAAACCAAAAATCAATTTCTTGACATCAAGGAAAAAATAACAATTGATCTAACCATTCTACTTGCTTGTATTCTTCTGAACTATGTCTTCATCACCATTACCATCAATTGGTTAACAATCTCCCTCTTTGGCATTAATGGAAACACTGTCAATTGATGATGGTATACTCTAATCTCTCTATACTTTTGCCACTCCCTCTTAGCTTGTTCTTCCTCTTTTCCTTCTATCTCATTCTCCCTCTTACATGTAGTCTCCTTTACTTGTGTATTCTTCACTTACTTCTCCCTTATGTATTCATCAATTTCTTACTGTACTTCTCCCTCTTTGAAAACAATGCCAAAGATCCATACTCCCACAATATTGTTCATGGAGTGAATCATACCTTGCATGTACTGATTTATCTTTGCATACACAAATCATTTCACAACTTTAGGCATCACCTAAAGTGTGATCACTAGCATCAAATCAAAATTTAGATATTCTTATGTGTCCTAGAATTGATGCAACATACCTCTTGCATTAATGAATGTTGGATAGGGGTAGGACCCCTAATTTACCTCTGAGATACTCAAAAGCATCCTTCGGTAGTGGTTTGGTGAATATGTCAACAAGTTTTTCTTTTGAATTCACATATTCCAATATTACAATCTTGTCTTGTACTTTCTCTCTCAAGTAATGATACTTGATAGATATGTGCTTGGTCTTTGAGTGCATTACTAGATTCTTTGATATGTTTATAGCACTTTTATTGTCACAATAGATAGTGACTGGATCAGTGATCTCTTCTTGCATACCTTCTAGTAGCTATTTGATCCACACAATATTTAAACAATTCATAGCTGAAACAACATACTCAGCCTTGACAGTAGACTATGATATACAACTTTGTTTCTTGCTTAGCCATGTAACTAGTCTTTCTCCTAGAAAGAAAGCTCCTCCACTTGTACTCTTTATGTTATCAATTTTTCCAGCCCAATCAACATCATTGTAGATTTTCAAGTCAAAGTCTCCTCCTTTATTGTACTGTAGGCCAAAATCCTCAGTGCCTTTCAAATATCTAAAATTTCTCTTAACTGCAAACATATGTGTTTCCTTTGGATCGGAAGAAAACCTTGCATTAATTCCTATTACATGAGCAATATCAGGTCTGATGTACACTACATATTGCAACTTACCAATCATGGATCGTTAGAGTGTCTCATTGACTTCGTTTGACTCATCCTCTTTAGATAACTTGCAACCAGTGACCATCAATGTTCCAACCAATTTTGAGTCATCCATACCAAAGGTCTTTAGGATCTCCTTGATATATTTTGATTATGTAATATAGATCCCATCCTTTACCTATTGAATTTGAAGTACAAGAAAGAATTTAATCTATCCAATCATAGACATTTCAAACTCCTTTCTCATCTCCTTAGCAAAAGATATGCATAATGTATCATTGCCTCCAAAGATAATGTCATCAACAAATATCTCAGTAATTAAAACCTTGTTAGTACTATCAAATTTTAGATACACATTACTGATGTCACTAGCTCTTTGAAATCCTATTTTGATTAGATATGATTGCAATCTTTCATACCATTCTCAGGGTGCTTGTTTCAAGCCATACAATGCTTTGTGCAATTGGCATACCATATCTCAGTTAGTATTCTCAGTAAATCCTTCAACTTGTTCAATATATAATTCCTCTTCAAGAATACCATTGAGGAATGCAGACTTAACATCCATTTGATAAAATTTGAATCCCTTATAAGTCGCATATGCTAGTAGAATCCTTACTCCTTCTAATCTAGCAACAGGTGTAAAAGTTTCACCATAGTCAATTCCTTCTTCTTGTGCATACCCCTTGCAAACTAATCTTGCTTTATTTCTGATTACATTACCATGCTCATTCAACTTATTTCTAAAAATCCACTTAGTACCAATTACATTCTTATCTTTTGGTCTTGGTACCAAATTATATGTATTAATCTTTTTAATTTGATCTATCTCTTCCTTCATTGCTTTCATCCAATCTTCACTTTCTAAAACATCTTTTACTTTTCTTGGTTCAAGTTTAGATATTAAACATGTGTTTTCTCTTACCTTGCTTCTTGTTAGAACTCCAACAATCTTGTCTCCAATGATTTTACTCAATGAGTGGTGTCTCTTTACATACTTTTCCAACACAGGCTCGGTAGTCATTGGTATCTCTTTATTTCCATCATTCAGTGGAAGCTCTCTCTACTCATCTTCTTCCTCGGTTTGTTCCTTTTGTAAGGTGTATGGAATCTCGGTTTGTACATAAACAAATCTTTGATATCCTCAGCTTCCTTATTTTTGTCTTCATCATTCTTCTCTACAAATTCATCAATCCTCACATTTGCACTTTCTACAATTTTGTTAGTATTCTTATTCAAACATTTGCAGGCTTTTCTCTTAATAGAATATCTCAAGAATATTCCTTCATCTCCTTTAGAGTCAAATTTACCATCTCTTAGATCTTTAAGAATATAACTCCTACTTCCAAATACTTTGAAGTAACTTAAATTCGGTTTGTGTCCATACCAGATCTCATAGGTGTTTTGTTAGTTCCCTTCTTCAGTTGTACTTGGTTAAGTGTATAAGCAACAGTGCTAACCTCTTCTCTCTAGAAGGTTTGAGAAATCCCATTCTCAATCATCAATGTCCTAGCACAATCCATAATGGATCTATTTCTCCTTTTAGCTATAGCTTTCTGTTGTAGCATGCTTGGTGCAGACATCTGCCTCTTTATACCATGTTCATTACAGAAGAGTGTAAATTCATTAGATGTAAACTCTGTGCCTCTGTCAGATCTCAAAAATTTCAGATGTCTCCTTGTCTCTTTTTCAACTCTAGCCTTGTACCACTTAAACATTTGAAATGCATCAAATTTTTCTTTTAGAAACATAACCGACATCATTCTAGAATAATCATCAACAAACAATATGAAGTATCTATCTCCATAGTAGCTCTGTGTTCTCATGAGACCACATAGGTAAGTGTGTATGAACTCCAAAATACCTTGTGTAGTATAGGTTTTTCTTGTAAAGCTTGATTTAGTCATATTACCTACTTGGCATCCCTTACACATTACATTCTTAGGTTTGTCTAAACTTGGTAGACCTCTTACTCTGTTCTTCTTACTCACTTTGATTAAGTTGTCAAAATTAACATGACATAGCCTTTTGTGCCATAGCCATACATCTTCAATCTTAGCAAACACACAACTCTTTATGGATGTATCAAGGTAGAATAAGTTACCTTTAGATTGACATCTAGTGGCAATTAGACTTCCCTTCTGATCAAATACTTTAACCTTCTTGTTTTGAAATTCCAGTCGGTGACCTGTATTATTTAACTGTGCCACACTTAACAAATTATACTTCAAACCTTCAACCCAATAGAAATCATCACACTTAGTATTGTTCAACAAAATTATAGAACCTTTTCCCTTTACTGGATATGGGGCGTCGTTTCCAAATCTAGCATTACCACCATTATGCTTTTTAAAAGTAATAAACTTATCAGTATCACTTGTCATTTGGTGTGAGCAACCGCTGTCTATAATCCATGTATCATTTTTACTTACTTGTGAGATTAGGGATTTTTCTTCAACATACCTTTCTTCATCAGACTCATCTTTAATATCAACATAAGCAACTTCTTCTTCATCATCATCGGTGTCATCATTATATGAACCTCTTTCAACAATGTAGTATGCTTTATTTCCTTTGTTCTTAAAGTCTTTCAATCTTCTAAATCTCTTCTTAGTCTTGTTGTTATCTTTGTTATCTTTCTTCTCATTATTGTCAAGACAATTAGAAACTATGTGACCAATCTTATTGCATGAAAAACATTTCAAAGGTAGCTTACCTATGTACTTTCCTTTACCTCTTGGTAGCCTCCTAGCCAATAATGCTTCAAATTCAGCTTCATTCTTTTCATCTTCAACATATAATTATTCAAGCTCACTCTTATAACTATGAAATTTGTCACTAGCACTACTTGCATATCCATCACTAGATCTAGAATATCTAGACTTTCCAATAGTTAAAGATGATTTGAATGCAGAATCAATATTAGAAGTAGCAGGCAAACTATTATCAAAATCATTCATCTCAAAATAAATTAGCTTACCGATTGTAGCATCCAAAGTAACAACCATCTATGGAATGGATCTCAGCTCTTGAATAGCAGACACCGAATGACATAGATAGGTACTAGTTTTCTAAGCATCTTGCTTGTAACATCTTCTTCATTAATGGTTCCACCAGCACCTGTAATAGCAATAACAATCTCCTTTAGTCTTGTGTTGTATGCTATAATGTTTTCTCCTTCTTTCATTCTCATTGATTCAAACTTTCCTCTTAGGATTTCAACCTTTGCTTTCTAAACATGTTGATCTCTGCCAAAAACCAGTGTAAGCCTATCCCACATCTTCTTAGCGGTATCACAACCTTCTAAATCATTGAACTCTAGATCAGTGAGAGTAGAAGACATCTCTATCATCACGTGTGTATGTTCTTGTCTTTCTCTTATATGCTCAAGTGTTAAAGGACCAAACAGTGGAGGTGAGTATTCATTGTCAAGATGATTTAGTGCATAATCTCCAATACCATATATGTGAAGCTTCATTCTATTTTTCCATGTAGAAAAGTTATTCCTATTCAAATTCGGTGCTTTCCTCTTATACATATTTGGATCTTTAACTTAAGTACCTTCAAACTTATCTTCTTGGAGCACTAGCTCTGATACCAATTGTTGGTTAACCCTACTAATGATGGTTTACTAAGAGGGGGGGGGGGGGGGTGAATCAGAATTTNCTAAGAGGGGGGGGGGGGTGGTGAATCAGAATTTATTGAAACTTAACACTTTAAATCTAAACCTCTTATTCAACTCGGTGATTCAAATAATAACAACAACCAAAACTTGTAAACACTTCACAAACTTGATAAACAATATATAACATAAGAAAATAACATTCATAGTTATCAAGCATCACATGTAACACTAGATTTAACAAGGAAACCCGATTTGGGAAAAACCTCTGTGGGAATTTTCACCCACAAAAAGAAATACTCTTATGAAGTATGCTCGGTTAAGAGCCAGTCCGATTAAAGAATACTATGCACATTTGTTAGATATGACCCTGTTACGGGATTTACCTTAGATATGTTAAGATCTTCACCCTATTAGGAGTGGCCTGGTCAGAGGGCTTAAACATTCATCCTAGAATGTTACCTTTCACAAGGATTTACAAAAATACTTATTAGGTCCACTCGGTTAAGAGATTTTTTGTTACAAATTTATTAGTAAGCAATAATGTACTGATTTGACCTGTGATTTTGTAACTATCCTTTGCTTAATCAGATCCCTTGTTCACTCTCTAAAACTTACTGGCATCAAATGTTGGAGATTTTCTTTTGTGCAAATAATTGATTGTATGTTTTCCATTGATGACAACATATAATATACAACAGGTATCTTATATGCAATTATCATTATAGATGCTTTGGAGCTATGCATGTTTATTTCCATGGTGTATACATGTTCTAGTTGCTATGTGCATTCACGCCAAGTTAGATATGAAGTTTCAGTTGAGTTATGATTAATCAGTTATGGCAGTTACAGTTTTTGGAGTTTATCTGTTAAGGAGCCGACGTAAATACAATATTTCTTAAGTTGCGCCTATCTTCAGGATATGCATGTTTGTATTCATGTTTACTTATGAGTTAAATAAAATTATCCAAAGGTGCTAAATGTGTTTCAATAGAATCTTGATGTTAGAGTTAATTTGGTGAATCCGACTTTGTGAAGCGTTGTGTCTATTCAGTTTGAGTTGCGTGGTCTTAATCTTTATTGCATGCTAGGTTGAGCCAACAATGAAGTTGATGAAGTGTTTCTAGATACCATCATGACCTTATCCTTGGTGAAGATACATATAACAGTTCTGATATGTTCACTAAGCGTTGAAAAAATGTTGTGAAGAAGAAAAGACAGAGAAGAGCAGAAAATCAGAAAGAGTAAGTTGAAGATCTATGTGAAGAAACAAAAGTTGATTGAAATTCATTGGAATTGATCAAGACAATAGGTCTAATCAAACAATTCATTTACCAGATATAGTGTATATATGTTATACAGAATGTTGTAGCCTTCACCATCTTAGCAGTGAGCTATTGGACAATGAGTCCTCACCCTTAACAAGGTTATTTGTAAAAGACTCCTAACAGGGTATGACCTTTAACTAGGTCTTTGTACTTCTTGCATTGTAAAGATCAACTCCTAACAAGGTTGTAAGATCTTCTAACAGGGATCATTATAAACTAGTGCAGTTATTTGTGGGTGCTAATTCCCACCGGGGTTTTTGCCTTTTTGGTTTCCTCGTAATCAAATTGTTGAGTACTCTATTGTGTTTCTGAATGTGCATTTACTTTATATCAAATTACATTAAAGAAAGATAAAAGAATTAAATTGACTGATAACTGATTCACCCCCCCCCCCTCTCAGTTATCCTTGGGACTATTCCAACAATTGGTATTAGAGCCAAGTGCCTTGGAGAGAAAGCCTAACAACTTAAGGTAGATCAGATGGCATACTTAAGGAAAGAGAATCCTAAGTTCGATGGAGAAAACTATCTTGACTGGAAGAACAAAATGATAACACATATTCAGTGTGTTGGATTTGAGATCTATGAGATTGCCACTCAAGAAGTTGAAATTCCCACCTTGAAAGATCTTGCAGCTGATGAATCTACTATGAAACAAAAGGAAGTGTTCACCAATAATGCAATTGCCAAAGAAGCCCTAATTAGTGCCCTATTCAACAGTGAATTTTCTGAAATCAAGAAGACAGATAAATCATACTCTATTTGGAAATACTTAGAAGATATGTTTGAAGGAGATATCCAAGCAAAGAATGCATGCAGAAAGACATGGAAGAAAAGATACAACAATTTAGAGATGTTACCTGAAGAAAACATCAGAGCTTACAATCAGAGGAAGATATAATGGACAAATTAATGACCACATTGACAATAGACTATGAGAGCAAGATCAATATCCTAGATGAGACTATGAAATTTTCAAAAGAATTCAAGAGGGAAACCTTGATCAACAAAATATCTGTATTTGAGATATCTAGATTGAAGACAAAACCTAAAAGTGAGACAGCCTTCAAAGCCACAGTCCACAATAAGAAATATATAAGCAACTCTAGTAACAATGAAGAAGTGGATACAGAATTGGAAGAAATCATTGCTATGATTGCCAAGAAGGAAAGGAAAGGTAAAGGGAAATATGAAGGACAACTACCATTCAAATGTTTCTCATGCAAAAAAGTTGGTCACTTTGCATCTAAGTGCCCTACAAGAGTCAAGAAATTCATATCAGATTACAAACCTAAGTACACTAAAGAATGTTATCATGCTGAGGATGGTGTAACTGATGAAAACTCAGGAGAAGATGAAATTGGATTTGTTGCCATTAAAGACATTGAGAAGATGCTTGAAGAAATGGACAAAGAAGATGAAGTAAAAGATCAGGAGTTAGCATTAGTTTCAAAAGATGACATCAGAATTGACTGGATCATTGACAACGGATGTTCACACCACATGACAGGAGACAAAGATAGATTTGTACATTTGGACAAGTACAAAGGTGGCACGGTTAGATTTGGAGATAACACTCCCAAACCTATCATAGGCAGAGGTTCTATCACCCTAGATGGAAAGAACAAGACAAATGATATTCTCTATGTTGATGGTTTGCATCATAACTTACTAAGTGTTGGATAGTTGCTTGATAAAGGATATCAGTTGGAATTCAAAAACAACCAGTGCATCATTAACAACAAAGAAGGAGACATGATTGCATC
>MU225447.1:990541-1006299 GCA_018584345.1 Thuja plicata
GTAGATGACAGCTGGCTATGGCACAAGAGACTTTGTCACATCAATTTTGACAACATAGTCAAGATAAGTAATGTAAAGGCAGTAAGAGACCTTCCTAGCATTGCAAGACTAGTTGACACCATGTGCATGGAATGTGTGATGGGGAAGCATGTGAGAACCTCATTTAGGAGCAAACAAAACTCTGCAGAAAACAAATTAGATCTGATACATACAGACCTATGTGGACCTACTCAAACAAGATCTTACTATGGAGAAAGGTATTTTATTTTGTTTGTTGATGATTTCTCAAGGATGATGTGGGTTGCGTTCTTAAAAGAAAAATCTGAATCTTTTGAGAATTTAAAAGTATTCAAAGCTAAGGTTGAGAATGAATCCAGATTAA
The DNA here is from genome assembly GCA_018584345.1 of Thuja plicata. Lineage (NCBI taxonomy): Eukaryota > Viridiplantae > Streptophyta > Pinopsida > Cupressales > Cupressaceae > Thuja > Thuja plicata. The sequence goes on from MU225447.1 coordinate 990,924, forward strand.
AGATAAAATGTCTGAGATTTGATAGAGGAGGAGAATTCACCTCTAACCAGTTTTATGACTACTGTGAAGAACATGGAATCAAAAGACAGTTAAGTGCACCCAGAACCCCTCAGCAGAATGAGATAGCACAAAGGAGGAACAAGATAATACTTGACATAGTGCACACTATCATGATTGAAGGAAAGGTTGCCCATACCTACTGGAGAGATGTAGTCAATACATCAGTTTACACTATCAATAGAATACAATTGAGACCAAGCACAGACAAGACACCTTATGAACTTTGGTTTGGTAATGTACCTACTATAAAATACTTCAGAATCTTTGGAAGAAAGTGCTACATCAAGAGAGATGATAGCATTGGTAAGTTTGATGCTAGAAGTGATGAAGGTATTTTTCTTGGTTACTCTACTAAAAGAAAAGCCTATAGATGCTTCAATCTAAGATTAAAGAAGATCATTGAAAGTACTCATGAGAAGATTGATGAGAAGTTTATGATTCAAGAAAGATATTATGACTATGCTCCCATGATTGAAGATGAGCCCAGACCCATCAATAAGGACACAGTTATTGAAGAAATGTTTGATTGTATTGATGTTTCATGTAACAATCCTAAACCAAGTGAAGAAGAATTCAAGGTACACATCCAAATACCACTCTAAGGAAGATATCATTGGAGATCAGAGCGCAAAAGTCTTGACAAGATCTAGAGCAAAAGGTTCAACCACTGATGAAGAGGTATGCTTACTTTCACAGATTGAACCCTTAAGTGTTGAAGATGCGTGCAAAGATTCATATTGGAAAAGTGCCATGCAAGAATAATTAGATCAAATAATCAAGAATGAAACATGGGAATTGGTCCCTAGACCTCATAACAAGAACGTGATTGGAAATAAGTGGATATTCAGGAACAAAATGAATGAAGAAGGCACAATGATAAGGAACAAAGCAAGGTTAGTATGCAAAGGATATGCGCAGAGAGAAGGAATAGACTACACTGATACATTTGCCCCTGTGAGAAGACTTGAAGCTATCAAGTTGTTCTTGGCCTATGCAACATTCAAGAACTTTAAGGTATATCAAATGGATGTTAAATCAACATTTCTGAACGGTGACTTGAAGGAAGAAGTCTACATAGAGTAGCCTGAAGGATTCAAACTTTCAGATAAACCAGACATGGTATGCAGATTAAAGAAAACACTTTATGGACTTAAACGGGCCCCAAGAGCATTGTATGAGAGACTTGATGGTTACTTAACAAAGATAGGATTCAGGAAAGGAGCAACAGACTGTAATTTATTTATAAGAGAGACAGATGAAGGACTACTACTTGTTGCTATTTTTGTTGATGACATTATTTTTGGAGGTAATGACAAACTTAGAGCAGAATTCGCCAAAGAAATGAAAAGTGAATTTGAAATGAGCATGATTGGACCTATCAAATACTTTCTTGGATTGAATGTAAAACAAACGGACAAATGCATATTCATAAATCAATCTAAGTATGTGAAGGAGATATTGAAGACCTTCAAGATGGAAGATTGCAAACCAGTATGCACCCCCATGATAACAGGATGTAAGCTTTCTAAAGATGATGATTCCAAAGCAGTTGACAAGACCCTATACAAGTCTATGATTGGAAAACTCATATATCTCACTCAATCTAGACATGAAATTTCTAATGCAGTTGGCATTGTTTGAAGATTTGTAGCTGAACCCAAGAAAAATCATCTAATGGCAATAAAAAGAATATTCAGATACCTAAAGGGAAATATAGACTATGGTTTATGGTATCCTAACTCAGAGAACATACAACTTCATGTGTATACAGATGCAGATTGGGCAGGTTGTGTTGATGACAGAAAGAGCACATCAGGAGGAGCAGTATTTCTTGGAGACAGGTTGGTCACTTGGACAAGTAAAAAGAAAAATGGTATCTCTCAATCAACAACAGAAGCTGAGTATGTTGCAACAGCATTGAATTGTTCAACAATGGTTTGGATCAAACAGATGATTAAGGACTTTGGTATTCAGATTGATTATCCTATTTTTATTCACTGTGACAACACTAGTACTATCAATATGTCAAAGAACCATGTGATGCATGCAAAGACAAAACACATTGAGATAAAATACCACTTCATAAGAGAAAAGTTGTAGACAAAGAAGTAAAGCTGGATTATGTAAGCACTAAAGAACAACTAGCATATATTTTTACAAAGCCTTTATCAAAAGATACTTTTGAGTATCTCAGGGAGAAGTTGGGAGTAATTCCCTTTCCTGAGTCTGATTAGAACTTGTAGCAAGAACATCAGTCCTTGGTGACTGATGAATGGTTGACTACTCTACTTCTAGAGTAGTACCTGTGCTTAATGGTGTTTAACACCTTTCGTCATTGATGTCAAAGGGGGAGTATTAGTAAGGGGGAGCATATACTCTGGGGGAGTATACAGTGCAATAGCAGTGAAGACGAACCATTGATGAGGATATTGAGAAGATTGTAAAAAGAAGGAAGACACTTTGAGTTGATGATATCATATGTTGCCACCAATGTCAAAGGGGGAGATTGTTGGAGATTTGCTTCTGTGCAAATAATTGATTGTATGTTTGCCATTGATGATAACATATAATATACATGTATCCTATATGCAATTATCAATACATATGCTTTGGAGCTATGCGTGTTTATTTCCATGGTGTATACATGTTCTAGTTGCTATGTGCATTCACGCTGAGTTAGATATGCAGTTTCAGTTGAGTTATGATTAATCAGTTATGGTAGTTATAGTTTTTGGAGTTTATCTGTTAAGGAGCCGACGTAAATACAGTGTTTCTTAAGTTGCGCCGATCTTCGGGATATGCGTGTTTGCATTCATGTTTAGATATGAGTTAAAGATAATTATCCAAAGGCGCTAAACGTGTTTCAACAGAATCTTGATGTTAGAGTTAATTTGGTGAAGCCAACTTTGTGAAGTGTCGCATCTATTCAGTTTCAGTTGTGTGGTCTTAATCTTTATTGCGTGCTAGGTTGAGCTGACAACGAAGTTGATGAAGTGTTTCCAGATACCGTCGTGACCTTATCCTTGGTGAAGATATATATAACAGTTCTAATATGTTCACTAAGCATTGAAAAAATGTTGTGAAGAAGAAAAGATAGAGAAGAGTAGAAAATCAGAAAGAATAAGTTGAAGATCTATGTGAAGAAACATAAGTTGATTGCAATTCATTGGAACTGATCAAGACAACAGGTCTAATCAAACAGTTCATTTACCAGATATAGTGTATATCTGTTATACTGAAGGTTGTAGCCTTCACCATCTTAGCAGTGAGCTATTGGACAGTGAGTCCTCACCCTTAACAAGGTTATCTGTAAAAGACTCCTAACAACGTTCGACCCTTAACCAGGTCTCTGTACTTCTTGCATTGCAAAGATCAACTCCTAACAGGGTTGTAAGATCTTCTAACAGGGATCATTATAAACTAGTGCAGTTATTTGTGGGTGCTAATTCCCACCGGGGTTTTTGCCTATTTGGTTTCCCTGTAATCAAATTGTTGAGCACTCTATTGTGTTATCTAAATGTGCATTTAATTTATATCAAATTACATTAAAGAAAGAGAAAAGAATTAAATTGACTGATAACTGATTCACCCCCCCTCTTAGTTATCCTTGGGACTATTCCAACATCAACAACTCATCAGTCTCTCCTCTATATTAGTTCTCCAACTCTTTTACTACTCTTCTCGGTAGCTCTTCAACTATTCAATTCGCCAACATCTCTGTATAAACATATAGACCCATCAATATAGGCCTCTATTTTGCCTCTTAATCCTATTGATTAGGTTTCCCTTCAATTGCACTCAACCGTCAGATCATCTCATATGAACTGATACAATGTATTTGCAACTCGGTTAGGCGGTTAACCTTGCCTCGTGACTTGCACTTTTCTTGGAACTCACAACTTTCCTTTTGTTGCTTAATCTTCATCTCATATTTTGAACTTGACTTTTCATGACCGTAGATCTTGTAATAAACGTCACCATCGTCCTTAGCATCTTCTTGATCTTCATGCCTTCACATTAAATTCATTCTGATCCTTGAATTCAATCTTTGTTCAAACTCTATTCCGTGCTCGGTGACTATCTTCACTCGGTGTCTAACTTTGCTTGGTTACCAACCTTGCTTGGTAACTAACCTTGCCCGGTTGTCAACTTCACTCGGTGACTGTCTTTGCTTTGCTCAACTAACTAACACTTCACTGCTCGGTAACTAGGCTATTGCATTTACCGACTTGACCTCTCTGCTTTACCGACTTAACAACATCAAATGTTAAGTAAAAGCAATTATACCAATAGTTCCTAATCATTGTCTGATCTTTATTATCTGCCCAATTAAGTTCCTCTCTGATTGATATGACAACTTAATATAAACCGAAAATCAATTGCTTGACATCAATGACAAAATAACAACTTATCTAACCATTCTAATTGCTTGTATTCTTCTAAACTCGACCTTCATCACCATTACCATCAGTTGGTTAACAACCAGCACTCTCTTTTCTCTTTTATTTTGGGTCTACTTAGAGTAGAGTGATCTTAATGCATACAAGTGGTGTATTCTTATGTGAGTTTGATTTGTTTATTTATTACTACAACTTGACCATATTATGGTACTATCAATACCCATCCCAAGAATTGGTTTTGATCCATAGATTCACTTTTCATCACCTTAGACTAGATTCATGAGTATGAATTTGACCTAGGTCATTTCTATGGTTGGAAATCTAAACCTTGAAATTCTAAATTTAAATTCAAATTAAATCTTATCAACTCTCTCCTACTAATCATTATGACTCGACTTAACAAATAATTGTGTTGATTTTTGTGCTTGATTGTTGAAATTTAAAAGACTTCCATTCACTCATTTAGAAACACGTTGGAATGTGAAAAGGACATCTAGTTAAAAAAATTAAAAGAGAATCAATAATGTGTTGTCTACTTGTGACATCATCTAACATACTATTGCACACTACTTGCTATCTTTGAAATTTTTGCTTAGAGCTAGAAAGCTAATTCACTAAGGGTCTAAATGAGGACAATGTGACCATCTCGATTTAGCAAATTTCAAATATTTTCCTAAAATCTATTAGGCCTCACTCAAATTTAAACATGAGAAGATAAAGACAAAACACCGTTCAATAGTTAATCTTATAACAAACTAGTTTTGTAACTTATAGTTTAGATTTACTTAATAGGTTTAAGTTGGGCCTCATGAAGATAAGGTCCACACATTCATAAGTGAACCAAAGTAGTGTTTAGTCATACATTCATTTAAGCAAACCCTAAAAAGTCAATATAATTGTGAATTTATTGACTACATCTTTAGCATCACTTGCCATCTTCAAAATCTAGTTGAATATTGTAATTTAATTTAACATTTATTCTTTCTAGTACAAACTCATTCAACTAAATTGATTATCTATTTACATTTTTCATGAAGTTAAATATTTATTTATGTAATTTATTTTCATATATTCATAATTCATCCCTTTATATATTTACTCTCTATAATTCCTTTTTTCATTATATTTTTAGCATAATGAACCAATTACATCTTTCAATATTCATTCTTTTTCATTACATTTTTAACATGGATGGATCATATTGGCCTCCCTATTCCTTATTTTGTCATTATACCTTTGCCATAGATAGACTAGTTATTAAATGAATCACTTATAACCCTCCATATTTTATATTTTTCATTAAAATTTTACCATAGATGGATCAATTATAACCCTTTTATTTCTTTTTTTCTTGAATCATAATTTTACCATGGATATAACTCTCCATATTTTATATTTTTTCATTATACTTTCACAAAAAATAGACAATTAATCTTCCTTATTCCTTATTCTACTTGCCGTAGGCAATATACTATTGTTGTGCACGAATATGAATTAGTTTTACACCAATGAACCAATCATAAATCATTATTTTTTTCTTGATCAACTATTTGTAAAGTTTAAATATTTATTTATGAATTAAATATATTCTATAAATTGCTTTTTTGTGACACTTGTTTTGAATCATACTTTTACCATAAATATAAGTCTTTATATTGTTTATTTTTTATTCTACACCTAATTATAACCTTTTCATTTCTTTTTCCATTATATTTTCATTACAAATGAACCAAATAGTCTTTTCCTATTCCTTATTTTGAATCACACTTTTACCACCACAAATGAAACAAGCCAAAGTCCATGCTAAATAACATTAAAAAAAAAAGGATTACCAAATTACGAAGGTGATTCAGTTTTATTAATTAAATGTAGGCATGATTAGCATTTAATTAGTAAGATCCCCTAATTTTCTCTCAAATCACAAATCTTGTGACGCAAGAAATAGAATCTAGCAAGTTGGCCTTTGGCTTTATGCAGTGCAGGGAGGATCTGAATTAATACGGTGGTAGAGAATAATGATTGATGCTTTTCACACCTGATTTGCAATGTTAATTGGGTACTAATGATGGTCAGAGCACTAATCCAAAATTCCCTGTGGAATGAAATGGAAATCACGTTATTGGAGGGGAAGAGCAGAAAGTTGAATGGGGGGCGATAAATAAGTGGAAAGGGAGATTCTTTGGTACAGCAGAAAGCAACGGTAGATTCCCAGTATTCCTCGGGTGCCTTCAATGGGGGCCGCCACTATAGAAACTTGAAAAATCTCTGACAAAAATAGCGTAGGTAACTGTTCTCCAAGCCAAGAAATTTGGGTGGGGCTGACAAATGTAGGGGAGTCAAAGCCAAATGTAGCAGGGGAAGGAGCAGTTAAAAAAGAGGGGGATTTGGGATTCCATGATGAAGATTTAGGCACGTTATAGAAGTCTGCAAGGAATCCGGTGGTTTGTTTCTTGTCTGGGTGCGAAAACTGGGCTTTTGGGAAATTGAATAAAAAAAAAAGGGAATTTGGTCATTTATTTAAGAATAGAATTATTGGGTGGGAAAGGATTAGGATGCGACGACACGACCATGAATGTTTCAGCAGATTCTGCCGCCTCAAATGACTCAACATCTTCAACACCTGTAGAGACGAGAGAGTCCACCATCATTATTCATTATTCATTATTCATTGCCCTCCAACCGCTTCACCTTCCTTACCATCCCTGTCAAGAAAATTTCCATGCTTTTTCTCTTTAATCTTCCTGCCCCAATACCCATATTAATAATGTAAGTGATCATCATCATCATCGTTAGCAGCATCTGCCGTTTACTTGTTCTTCACATCTGCCAGAATATTCTTGGTCCCTTAATTTCATTTTCCTGGTTTAATTTACCCCACGTCTTGAGCCAGAAGATTCCTGCATTTGCATTGAGGAATCTGTGGGCCTCTTTTGCTTTTGGGTTAGTCATATACTTTTTATTTTACAGATACCCAATTCGTCCCTGAGACAGAGAGAGGCAATAAACTTTGAGGATCTGGAATCTTTGCCTTCATTTTTTTTTTCCTAGCTTTGCCTGTGCGTTGATCAACTTTTGGATTTTTCTTCACCTTGTGCATCATCAGAATCTAGCAAGCTTTTGTTTAGCCCCTTCGCTCTTTCTTATTTGCCTGGCTTGCTAGCAATAGTTGGTATACATGTTCTCTGCTTTTCCCCTTTCCTTTGCCTCCATCAACCTACTACCCCTCCTTTGCTTTAGCCCTTTAATTTTGCTTTTCCTGTCAGAGCTTTATTTGTTGAGAGCTCTTGGATCATATTTGGATAGGATGCATTAATTGACGAGGCAGTGTGAGAGAGTTGGTCAATGATCTGGTGAACAGGGGAGGGAAGGGAAGCGAAGGACTCACAGATATTGGTTATCTTGTGTGATTTCTTCAAGCCCATATTAGAAATTACCGCCGGGGTGCTTTGGAATAAGGGCTGGAAGAAGGTGGCCTTTCTGCATGGTATGCTTAATTCTGTTTCTCATTTGGCTGCACATTTGATCAATGCTTTCAGTGTGCGAGGACTTGTAGATTTCATCGAAGGAAATGACTGAAATTTGAGTTTTTTTCTCGGTGGGAATTGAATTTGTATGTCCATTGTCAATTTCGCCATAACTTTGTCTCAGTGCTTTGGTTTGACAAAACCCTTCGTTAATACCCTCATTAAATCCAGAAAGGCAACATTTTGCTTTTGAATATAATTAATTTATATTTGGATGTGGGTTCTCCTTTTATGCAATGTCTTTTGAGAAACCTATTGATGGGATTTGTTTTGATGTTGTGGGCTCTATGTCTACATTTTTCTCTGAGATACCCATTTGCAATCTCTTGCTGTAATGGAGGATATATGATTTGGGATTTTCTGTCTCAATGTGCTTCTAATAAGTTGGGATTTGTGTGTTGTAACAGACCGATCTGTGTAAAATAATGGGATCACCGGCAGAGCTGACACTGGACTGCAGGCCTTCTCCTGGTAAATACTCCAGCGCGTTGAAATCGATTTCCCTTGTAAGCGATCAGTTTGAACGAGTGAGACAGCTCCATGATTATCTCAAGGGACTAGAGGAGGAGAGAAAGAAAATTGAAGCTTTCAAAAGAGAACTTCCTTTCTGTATGCATCTTCTTAATGATGGTAATCATTTTTCTTCTGTTTTGCTCTTTTTTTGAATCTGTTGAGTCTCGCTTAAAGCGTAATCCTCCCTGATGTTAACTCCCAATCCATGTAAAATTTCAGCAATTGATGCTTCCAAGGAACAGTTAGCAGATTGTCAAATACATGTACAGGCATCGACACCGCCAAATCAAATGGTTTTCTCCTATGAGGAACAGCAGTACATGCCTGCTTCTAGTGACAGCAGGCCAGTTCTAGAGGAATTCATACCTCTCAAGAAACCGTGCGATGAGTCTGGAGAGGAATCCGAGGAGAATCACAGCCATCATGACTCAAAGAGAACCAAATTTGACAATGTTGAGAAGCCCAACTGGATGAGTTCAGCACAGCTTTGGAGTCAGAATTCTGAATCTGAAGAGTGCAAAGAAGAGGTAAGCAACTAAAGCTCAGCCATTCTTATATCGTAGCCATCACGTTGCAGGTTTTTTGCATTTGTTTTTATTCTCAGATTTTCTTGAGACATTCAACACTGATTTCTTTCATTTCATGGACAGCAAAGGGTCTCCCCACAGGAAAAACCATTGAAGCCGCACGATTCCCATTCTGGCCGATCTGGTAAAGAACAAGTTTTCGCATCAAATTCAAAGCTGTTTTCTGATACTAAGCCAAGAGGAGGAGCATTCCTCCCATTTTCAAGAGAGAGACAAAGCAATCCAGCTGTCTCTGTAAGATCGGATGCAGGCAAGACCCTACCAGACCTTGCCTTGTCATCAGGAGAGCAGGAGGTAGGTTCCTCCCTTAGATGCAATGAAATGGCCAGGTTGAACAATGCCACCACCACCACCTCATTCAGGAGTAGTAAATCCAAGGAACCAACAGAGACCGCTACACCTGTTCTCTCCAAGGAAGGGTCTGCAAAACCTAATGTGAGTGGTTGCTCTCCTGCTCCAGCTACATCCAATGGAGCTCAATCTGGCGGTCAATCTCAGAGAAAGGCGAGAAGGTGCTGGTCACCAGAGCTGCATAGGCGCTTTGTCAGTGCTCTTCAGCAGCTAGGTGGTTCACAAGGTGAGAATTCCTAGACTTGAAAAATTGAAATCTGGCTTCTGTTATCTGTCGTTTATTTAGCTTGATGATTCTGTACTTGTTTGAATTTTAATTACACCTTTAGAAACTTCAAGGTTCATAGATTTAGAGCCCTACACAATTTTTCCTAATTCAATCATACTCTCCTGATAGTTAGGCATTGCTTGGAAAACTTGAAGGTTAAGAACAAGCTCTGCTTTGGTCGCTAGGATGTTGTTTTCAACAATTTCTCTTGGAAACTAAGGTCTCAGTTGTTTAGCATCAGTGTGTATTTCAACCCCTGTGCATACTTGTCATATCTTTTGTGCTTGAGTGCTATAGTGAGACTTATAAATGGTTTCCATGCGTCTTGAGAATCAGAAGTGAAGTCTCTTGTACAGAATACTAATAGTTCTCTCCTTCAGGCCTCATGCATGAATCAAAATTTGCTTTAATGTTTCTTTTTAATCTGGTTTTTGCTTCCTGATTATGGAGTACAAATGATCATTGAGTTCTCCTATTTCCACATGAGATATGTATGTTTTTCTCTGCATTAGAAGTGTTATAATGGCATTGTGGATTTTGAACTTTGAAATCACTGCAACTATTCCTATTTTTTATGGACAGTAGCAACGCCAAAGCAAATCAGAGAGCTGATGAAGGTGGATGGACTTACCAATGACGAAGTCAAAAGTCATTTACAGGTATGCAATTTACACTCGCACGTAGGTTAAACATCATTTAGATTTAGTCTCTGGGAATATCTAGTCTAATTTGACATTTGGTTTGCTACACAGAAATATCGTTTGCACACCAGAAGGCCAAGTCCTTCTCCTCAGACGTCCGCTTCTCAAGCTCCACAGTTGGTGGTTCTTGGAGGAATTTGGGTGCCTCCTGATTATGCAGCAGCACATGCAGCAGCAGCAGCAGCCCATCAAGCACCAGGACTTTACAGTCCCCTTTCAAATACTACCACTTCTCATTCTCAATCACACTATTGCCAATCATCAATGCCCCAAGAATATTATTCTCAGGCAAATCAGTCTTCTCAAATACAGCGTTCACAGCTTACCTATTGTGAACAGCATCACACTCCTTCACAGTCTTTAAGCTCACCTCAAGGGCCTTTACAGTTGACAGGACAGTCTTCTGGTGCTAGGGGGACTTCTGCAGATGGTGGCAGAGAGGAAAGTGTAGGAGATGGAAAATCAGAGAGTTCCAGTTGGAAAGGTGAAGAAAATGGCCAAAATGGAGAGGCGACTAATATGGGCAGTTCTCTGTCACTGAGAAAACCTCTACAGTCTGTAGATGGAGATGAAGAAGATAGCAGAGGCAGTGAAACTGCACTGAAATTTTAGTTGATTGTGCATGTTTTTTGCTGGATGAGTGATACAGGAGGTGACTTTTATGCTCTAATTAGTTTGTGTTTAAAGTGAGAGAGGATACTGTGCTAATTACCATTTTGACCGTTTTATGCAAATTAAACTTCTGAAATACATAAATATGACTAGGCCACATTTTTGAGAAGTGGTTTCACTTTCCACTTCTTTTACCCTTATCAATGACAGTCTCAACGGAGTGATATCTTTTGTATAAAGTTGAGGACAGCATCATCAACTTGACTGGTCATATGACTAACAGAATCTGGCAGTGTCTGAAGAAACTAGCAGCACAAAAAATGAAATGGCAGGATTTGTTGCGGCGAAGAGTCCTATCCAAAAACTTCAGAGTTGCAGTAGACACAGCAGTTCAATATACTAATGAATCAGTTTAGACCAGCAAAGCATGTTGAGACTTTGACTGTGCGCAGGATTACTGACAAATATGATTCATATTCATATTTTTCAATCGGTAGATGTATCTTTTATACAGTTTTGTTGAGTGAGTTGAGTTTTTTGGTTGGAGGTAGTAATTCAATGTTTATAGACAATGTCTTCAGTTTGTTGGTTCCACATCACATAATATAAAAACACAAATTTTCTCTTTACTTGAAATTGCAACCTCTGCCATGTTCAAATTTTTGACTGCAGGCCCTACTAATCTTTGATGTTGAGAAAGACAAATTCATCTGTGAAAACCAAATCTATTGCAGACTACATAGCCACAATCATAGAGAACTTAGCTTTCGCTTTAGTTACAAACTTACAAGCATGAAGCACAAGATCAGTAATCAAACTTTACTTTGAAATTCAAGTTGTAAATGTGCTTATACGAATCACACCAAATACAAACGCCTTGTTTGAAACAAGGAAATTCAAATTCGCTTCCCTTTTTGATGACTAGTATGCATTTTTCAAATGCATTTTGTCAATCCTTCGATATTAAATACACGCCAAAAATAATTACAGGTTTGGATATGCAATAATTGGTTTCTGTTAGATAATTTTTGTTAGATAATAAATTTAAGGCTCCACTTTTAGGGATTTTAAACATCCTGTGAATTTTATTCTCTTTGTAAGTGATGCAGTTGCATAATTTTCTAGGAACAGATAACAAGTTCTGTTGTAAGTACATTTTTCTATATGTGATAAACGTTTTGGTGTTTGTGTATTGTTAAACACATCTGGTATGGTATGTGCCAAAACCACGATGCTTACCTTCTAAGCTTGTTATTCAGCCTAAAAGCTTGTTTGAGGGTGGAAGTTGATGGTTTGTCAAAAGAGGACATGTTGAGCATGTATGATCAATCATCTCACAGGGCTGTTCACTGACATCCTTAAAGAAGATGGTTTCTATTCAATTAAGTCATCAATAATGCTAATTAAATAATGCTAATTAGGAGCATCTTCATAAGATTGACATTTACACAGATTCAGTGTCTGCAACCTTACCTGATAAACAATAACAAAAAGTCCTAAAACTACTTATATTCAAATGACTACTCTTGTGGAAGTGGAATAAGTTAATTGCACAGGCCTCTGAATATTCATCCCTTACTTCTGAAATTTACCACAACTTCCTCTCATGAGATTCTTCCATATGTTAACATCTTTGTTATTGCAGGTAATGCTAATTCAATAGTTGCCAAAAGAAATAAAAAAAATCCTATGAATACTCTAACCTGTTATTTAGGTTGCTGTAAGGATGAGCCAGTAAGTAAACAATATCTTATCTCTGTAAGTAAACAATATCTTATCTCTGATGAGGCCGGATCACAGAGTGTGATCTGAAATGTCGATATAAAATTGTGATCTGAAATGTCGATATAAAATCATACACAGTTATTCAGAACCAATCTTCTGAATATCTTATCCATGTGAAGATCTAAGTAGGAAGAAAAAATAAAAAGATTCAAGCAATATTGTTAATGAGTAGCATCATTCTGCCTTTAACAACCACCAAATGATACTTCTAATAATTAATTCATTCTCTCTGATTGTTTTGGGTTTTTTGTCCATTGTTAAAAGTTATGAGTTGGTGAGCCCCAGGTTCCAAATTTGCTATTTCGAATGCTTATAAAAGCAGTTTGGTTGACAAGAAATACAGGGGCAACGAATTGTGCCCTTATTGATATATTAATTGCCCTTATTGATATATTAATTTATATTTATTGTTTCTAGATTCAATCGTGTAATAGATTTTGCATCTATTTGAACTGAGCAATCTTTACGTCCATCAGGCTTCATATAATTACAGAAGGGTTTTCCTAAGCCTTGCCACCCATAAAAGCCTACAGTGTTGCCTATCAATAACGTATGCCTAATCTAATTGTACAGAGGCTAAAAGACAGTGCAGCATCACCTTGGCAATAAAAAAATTTGGTGGGACCTCAATCATGTTAACTGTAAATTCCTTTTCCCATCGAGTTGCTTGCATGTGAAGTGTGCAGTGAAAGATCAGAGCACCGTCTTAATGAACATGCCATTTGATTAATTAATTAAGATTCCACATTTTCATGTTTAATTGCAGTAGGTAGCTTTTGAAGTGCCCAATTAACATTTAGACGACAAAGTACTCGAAGAACACTGAGCCTTTGTCAAAAAAATATTGAACTGGGTGGGGTACTTTAACAATGCATTTCATAAATGATAAGGGTCAAGGTTATTTTGGGAGTATTATTCTCATAAATGATGAGATCCAAGATATAATTTTGGGAGTACTATTTTTGTAAATGATAAGAGTGAAGGTCATTTTGAGGGTATTATACAAGGGGCTTTGTTCTTTTCATTCACCATTCTTTATTTGAAAATAGAAATGTTTTGGAAAGATACTTTATTTTTTAAGATTTTCAAAAATAAATAGCAAATAGTATCCTTATAAAATTATATTTATTTAGTAAATTATTACTTGTCATTAGGATAAAATAATTTTTTAGATATTAGTATTTATTTTTGGTAACATATGAATATGTGATATGTGTGGTTTCTAATTTATTTTGTTGTTACATCTTGCTGTAATTTAAATAAGTTATGCTTCTTTCTAACATTCTTATGGTGAGTTCATATTGCAGTCCCTTGCTTCACTATGAGTTTAACCACGTCTATTTTGTTTTGTTTTTGTTTTTCTAGATTAGTAAATTATGGATTAAAAATGCTCTAATTTTGTTAAGTGTAGCAAAAGGAAATAATATAATGGTGGTTGATTTACATTCTTTAGGTTGTACAATGTTTCTTATTAACTTATTATCGCGTTGTGATATTGCTATCAGGATTCATCTGTGTAGTTTTTGCGTCAAACTCATTCACCTATGTTTCATGAGTAGTTCACAAAAACCCATCTCTCATGATAATGAATGGAACACTTAACACTCATTGCATCTAGGTGATGCTCACAGAGGTGAAGCACCAGGACTTCCGGGGAGGTCACCCATCTCAATACTACTCCAGCTCAAGTGCGCTTAACTACAAAGTTTCCTCCATGGTTAAGCCCACTTTGTTTGCAACCCCATTTGGAAAACCTTAAGCAAGTGTTGTGCCTTATGAACCATTCATTATAAAGCTCCTTAAGCTCATTAATTGATAAGTAGGAGATATTTTTCACAAGTCAAATTGTGATATTACTATAAGGATTCAACTGTGTAGTTTTTTAGTCAAACTTATTGACCTATGTTTCATAAGTAGTGGTTCACAAGAATCCATCTCTCACGAGAATGAATGGAACACTTAACATTCATTGCATCTAGGTGATGCTCACAGAGGCGAAGCACCATGACTTCTTGTAACACCCCAAAATTGGCATCTTGCAACTCTAACCAATTTTGTTGCATTTGTCATTCTTCTGGATCATCAAAGTCCTATTGTACTAGGCAATTCTAAGTTTTTTAACCGACTCTACTCGACCTGAGTGTCAAATGTAGAAAATCCTAAATCTGCATTAATCATACATCATGTTTAATTCCTAAATATCTATTGGCTAAATAAACCCTATGATTGAATTAATTTAATTATAAAGTCCTAGCACTTTAATTAAATCAAATCCACCTTCTTTAGCTGAGACACATGAAAAATGAATTAAATGATATTTAATTATTAAATAAATATCCTCATTTTCAATAATTGAATTTAATATTCAAATAATTGAGAAAAAGCAATTATGAGGTCATATTTATTTAATTAATGAATATTCTATCAAAAATCTTTCTTTTATTCAGGAATGGAAACTTTGAATTAATTGGGCTTTAAAGAGAAAGAAAACAATTTAATTCAAATAAAACAGAATTAAATCAAAGAAAGAAAACAGTTAAAGCAGGAAGAAAACAATTTATTGTATTCTTTTGAA
>MU225447.1:1024978-1044066 GCA_018584345.1 Thuja plicata
TCTATATCAATCCTACGTACACCTCAGAGACAGTTTTAATAACTTGTATATAACAAGACCATCATTTCAAGGGCTTCTACATGAATTATAATTGAAACCAGATTATACAGTTAGTTCTACTGAATTTAACTCTGTCTTTGAGAGACCAATAGAATAGAGGAAAGTTTGTCAACCACACCTTTCAACTGACGATCAAATTGTATATATATTTCACTTTAAAAATAATATGAGAATTCAACACAATGAAACAATCTATCTAAATAGATTTATCTAAGAGACTAACTAAAAAGAATTAAAGCTATTACCATAAGTGAAAGAAAAAGCACATATCTCTTTATTAATGTTGAAAAAATAGTACATTAAAGTTCATGTTGCAATTGTGATCAAATTCTATTATACAATGTGTTTATTTTCCCCCTTTTTTTGTTTACAATTTATACCACATATATATGTGGATCAATGGTTTTCACACCCCTTTAGGGTGAAGAGACACCACCCTATGTTAAAATTTAAAAACTTCTTTTGAAAAAACTAGTCAACAAACTAATTAATAACTACCTATCTTTCGGATTTGGCTTTGGATGAAAATCCTAAAAAAATTTTACAAACATAAGATTTTTACTGGAGATAGGAAATTTGATTTTTTGAACTGGGTCTGTTTTAAATTTTAAATTTTTGATCATTTTCATTCTCTATTGACATCATCTTTTTAGCAGGTCAAAATTCCAGCATCTCTGAAACCTTCACTTACAGATTTTTGATTGTTCCTGTCACAAAGCTTCCTTCCTCAGTCCCTCAAATTTTAATTAAAAGTAATATATTTTTATATCCCATTTCATGTACTCCACCATGTCATCAATTATTGTGAATGGAGTTTAGGATGCCATTTTTAGAGTTTTATCACTACATAGGACTCTAAATTTTTCTAAAAAATTAGAGCTCCAATAGGCTCTTTCTGGGGACGTATGCTCCATGTGAGCATAGCGAGATATCAATTATCTATGGAGAAGAATACCAAGTATCTACTCTTTACTTGATGTAAATTGAAGATTGGGTGACCCCAGGCTCCCAAAAAGTGAACACTGCTATTTCCCTCTGTCAAAATTTTTATTCTATTCATGTAACACTTTGAATCTCCTGAATATGATATTATATTGTTCCTTATCTTTATCAACAAGAGTATTTGAAAATAAAAAAATCTCAGAATTGTTTAGCCCTAACATCTGATCCCTTGTTGTATTAGATATATCATCCTTATAGAGAATACTTATTGGTTCCACTTCATCAATGCAGTCTTTGTCTTTTGATTTATGTTTTTTCTATGAGAAATCATCAGGTACACTGTGTTCTTTTTTGGATGGAGGATCCATGTGCATATGATCAGTCATATAAGTATCTAAACTAAATTCTTTTGCTTGGATGTTTCCTTGCACACAATTTTCCCCATTTCCATTCTCCAGATATTGTTTCTCCTCACATAAAGGTATTGAAGGTAACTCATATTTAGGAACTATTACTTCTTTTATATCAAGAATATGATCAAGTGGGATACTTGGATAATTTTCAGTACTTTTCTTCAACATATTCTCATCATTATGCTTGGTTATTACAGTCTCATCTTCAGAAGTCTGATATAAATCTCGCTCATAGGATGAACTGAATGATATCTTACCTTCTGAATGTATATTTTGAGTGTTATCAACTTCAAAATCATCATTAGGCCTACTACCTTCATCATGATGTTGATAGATTTGATTGTATAGAAAATCTCCTTCACATAATGGATTCCAGAACATAGAGAACACAAATTTATCTTCCTCTACTTCCTCTTCAAACAGTGGATTCAGGAACATAGAAAATTCAGGCACACCTTCATGAGAGTTTTCATTAGGATCATTGGATGTTTCATAAATAAGACTAATATCTTCATTGAATTTATTTTCTGAAACTTCCTGCTGTTCATATGTTATATGTTTTTCTATTTTATCTCCTCTATTTGATTCTTGGAAGTTATCATCTCCTTTGTCTAGTACTACCTGAATATATACTAATCCATTAACTTGCTTGTCATGATGAAAAAAAGTTTGACCACTCTTCTCAACATGTTTTTGATATTCCATGTCTAAGAAAGCTGAAATCTGTTTTGTACTGAGAAAGTTTTCTTCCTCCTCATCATGATCATCGATACCTATTTCCATACGCATCTCATCATATATAAATTATTCTTCATCTTGATCCAAATTTTCTTCCTCATAATCCATGCTATCTTCTTTCCCACTGAGATAATTATCAAGCATAAGGCCTTGTTCAATCTTATCATAAGCCTCCTCTTCTCTGTCTTCATCATCCTTTTCTAATATTTGAAAAAGGGGCTTCAAAACAGGGTCATATAGTGAGATTTTTAACTCATAAAAATTTCTTACTAATTCCTCGCTTGAAGGCATGATGTCAGCTAAAATCTCTTTTAAAATGCTTACCATCCTTATGAACAAATATGTTGTAGACCCCACCTCAAATCTCTCCAAACTTAAAAATGCATCCAAAGGAGACATGTGAGATTCCTCTTCCATATTGTGATCTTGAATCTCGTCTTGTTCATAATGCATGTCATCTTCACTTGCATCATGAAACATATCAAGAAACCATTTCTCAAACTCTCTCCATGATGAGATACTTTGTTTAGGTGTCATAATAAAAAGCAAAGCTGCATGATATGTCAATGATCTTACAAATAGTTTCATAATCACATCTTCTGCATAGATATGACAATCTTCAATAAATTTACAAAATGCCCGCAAATGCTCTATTGGTGATTCTGATCCGTCTCCACAAAATTTTGGAACATATTTTTATAGTTTAAGAGGAAAATATTGCTGACCACCAGGGATGTTATCAAAACTCAATGGTCTATATAATTCAATAATAAATTATGGTCTTGGGTCACAAGAGTTTGATACTTTATGTGAATATGTATTCTGGTACATACTGAATATCTGAATTTGTAGTAACTTCTTTCTATATACATTGGGTTCTTGTCAATAGAGTCCCACCTCTTTAAAGAGGAAAAATTTACTTATCTCCTTCTAGGTCTTCTCCCTCAGTAGATTCATTGACTGAAATGCTTTGTTAAATAGAGTCGCCACCTTCTTCCCAGAAGGAAAAAAACTACTGTCTTCTGAGTTCTTATCTCCAATAGAGTCTTAAGTATATCACCAGAGCTTCTAGGTAATCTTGAACATTGGCTTTCATAGACAACTCCCCAACAGAGTCGCCAATTTGTTGGTGCCCAAAAATGATGGTTTGGATTTCCTATGGACTTGCCAATCCAATGCTGGGAAACCCAATTTTTTTTGCCAACTAACAAGTTCAACCAAATTGAGGTTTGAACTTCTACAATTCTGGCTCTGCAAAGCCAAGGCTGGTAGGTCTGTACCTTAACCAAATCTATTGATTCAAAGGCTTTTTATAGTAGATAACTAAATATATAAAACTTTTGGATTCTCTCAAGGTGACAAGTAAACTTGAGAGGAATCAAATTGTAAGTATCTCAATCAATTGTATATTGAATGCTGCAAAAACTGAAATGCTTTGATTAATAGTAAATGTTTGACAAAAGGTATATAAAATGAAATAGATCAAAGGAATAAAATATCATAAACTTTGAACAATGAACTGAATGACTATATTCCAATTATTGATAAGATCAGTGCCTTGCTCCTACTTGGGCAATAGAGTCAATTCTATATCAATCCTACGTACACCTCAGAGATAGTTTTAATAACTTGTATATAACAAGACCATCATTTCAAGGGCCTCTACATTAATTATAATTGAAACCATATTATACAATTAGTTCTACTGAATTTAACTCTGTCTTTGAGAGACCAATAAAACAGAGGAAAGTTTGTTAACCACACCTTTCAGCTGATGATCAAACTGTATATATATTTCACTTTACAAATAACGTGAGAATTCAACACAATGAAACAATCTATATAAATAGATTTATCTAAGATTCTAACTGAAAAGAATTAAAAACTATTACCATAAGTGAAAGAAAAAGCACATATCTCTTTATTAATGTTGAAAAAATAGTACATTAAAGTTCATGTTGCAATTGTGATCAAATTCTATTATACAATGTGTTTCTTCTCCCATTTTTTTGTTTAGATTTTAGACCACATATATATGTGGATCAATGGTTTTCACACCCCTTTAGGGTGAAGAGACACCACCGTATGTTAAAATTTAAAAACATCTTTTGATAAAACTAATCAACAAACTAACTAATAACTACCTATCTTTCGGATTCGGCTTTGGAAAAAAATCCAAAACAAATTGTACGAACATAAGATTTTTAGTGGAGATAGAAAATTTGATTTTTCAAACTGGGTCTATTTTAGATTTTCAATTTTTGTTCATTTTCAGTATCTGTTGACATCATCTTTTCAGCAGGTTGAAATTCCAGCATCTTTGAAACCTTTGCTTACAGATTTTCGATTGTTCCTGTCACAAAGCTTCCTTCCTCAATCCCTCAAATTTTAATTAAAAAGTAATATATTTTTATATCCCATTTCATGTACTCCACCATGTCATCAATTATTGGGAATGGAGTTTAGGATGCCATTTTTAGAGTTTTATCACTATATAGGACACTAATTTTTTTCAAATAATTAGAGCTCCAACACATGGTAAAGTCCACTTTGATTGCAACCCCATTTCCTCCATGGTTAAGCCCACTTTGCATACTTAATATCAAGTGTTTGTATTCCCAATGCCAAAAATACAATTTATACATCATAAATGTTGTTACATTATCTATACTAAAGCAATGGAAATAAGTGCAAGATGTCGACTTTCTTTAGGATGTACAATGTTGCTTCATAGTTTATTACCATGTGAGTTTTCTCAATGTCAAAAATGCAATTAGCACATAATAAAGGTTGTTACATTACCTTAATAAATAGAAACAAGTGTGAGATGTCTCTCCTAAGTCATCTCTTTAATGACTATCAAATTCCTTCTGTTTAACTCTCCCCTAACATTTCACATTATCCAAACCAAACTCACAACTTACTTTGTTATGCAAAATTACTACTCTAGAAAGGAAAGGTGAATTATAAAATCAAATAAAAAAACCATTATTTTTAATATTAAAAGGTTAATTGTTCCAAATAAGATGTAAATAGTAAATATTTTACAAGTTACATTTCATGAAGAAGAGGATGTAGAGAAGATAAAAATGATATAGAAGAAATCACATCTTATTATAGTTTAATCAAGAATTGAGTTTGAAAGTTCTTGAACCAAAACTTTCATAACTTCTTTTGATAATAATATGTGAAAATATTGAAACCTTGATATGTCATCCAAAGGAACATTAAGTAAACAATTCAAATTGAAAAGTGATTAGTTTTAGGAGTGCTACTCTAGAAATACATTGATAATGAAGATGAAAGAAAGGGTAGAAAAATCTAAAATCT
The DNA here is from genome assembly GCA_018584345.1 of Thuja plicata. NCBI lineage: Eukaryota > Viridiplantae > Streptophyta > Pinopsida > Cupressales > Cupressaceae > Thuja > Thuja plicata. Next base: position 1,030,462 of record MU225447.1, read on the forward strand.
TATAATGCTTTTAGATGACATAGGCATACAAATGAAACTTGATAAAAATACTTAAAATACTAGAAGAGTCAAAATGATTGCATAACCTAAAAGGTGAAGGAGGACAGCCCACATCTTTATGCACGCATCTTATAGATGAATTCAATCATGTTGAACATAGATGTTTCCATTAATGTCAAAGGTGTGTACATTGGTGTGCAGTTTGTATGGTGACACTTATTACAACTACTATAGTGTCATAGTATCTAAGGAAGATAATAGTGCATGTCATTTTGAGTTTTAACTTTTAGTCACATTGATTGATAAGATTGCAAAATCCATTTTTTTTATTGGAAGTTCTCCAGAAGCTTACTTCCGAAGGATGACTATGTTACCTCGAAAATGAGCTCTAGCAATCTTTAAGTCATCAATGTTTAGGGATGATGTCTTGCTACTTGAGTGGATAATATGCCTACCAAATATTCATCTATATTATGTGTTTGTCAAAGATAGATGTGGCATACCATTGTGGATACTTTATCAGTTTGATGACATTCATTGTTCAGGCTCTAGTTTGGTGCGAAAAGTGTTCTTATTTTGTTTCTACTAGAGTTAGAGGAAGGATGTTCCTTGGGATCACATTGATCTCCTATAGGAACTATGTGTCCTAGTGTCGTGTGTGGAATTTTGTGATAACTCTCTAAGCTAGAACTATTTCATCACCTAGCCAACTTGACGATGTTCTATAATATGTTCATATCCTATAGAGATTGCACATGATGACTATTGGAATTAGATAGAGCTAGCAATGCATATGAGTCAAACTTGACTTGATACCTATTGTTGGAAATACAATAATGGGAAAGCAAGATACTGAGAGGGGGGGGAGGGGGGTGAATCAGATCTTCAAATTCAAACACTTAAAATAAACTGATCCACATTCATACATATATGAATCTAATGTAATATCAAATAGCATCCACACAATGAAGTAAATAACTCATAACACAAAAAATTGGTAACCCAGAAATCGAAATAGGTAAAACTAGGGTGGGGATGACACCCACAAAATTCTTCACTACTACAGTAATAAAGTGTGCCTGTTAGGGCTACAAAAGTTGATTTTAAAATGCAATCTACCCAGTTAAAGGTCTGCCCGGTTAAGAGCTAAAGATCATTACAATCTACCCTATGAAAGGATTTCAACTTACAATAAAGTAAGCACTCTGTTAGGAGATTTAGAAAGGTCTTCTAGAACCACTCTGTTAAGAGATTTTCACCTGATACAATGATTAGAATGTTTCAAGTAATGATCCTTCGTTATGCACTCAGATGCTGATGACGGATCTCCTCTTTCCAATACCTTATATGATCTCACAATCTGATATGTCTTTACTCTGTTGTTCACTGTGCTGTCTCTCTGCTTGATCTATGCTTCTTAACAAAATAACCCTTTGTGCATTTCACTTGAAAATGCAGTCACCACTTCTCTCCACACTTAAAATAGGGTTTCAAAGCAATCTTATATATGTATTCAAGACTGGTAGCGAGATCTAGATCAACGATCAAGATCTAATACTTATGTCTTCAAGGCATTACAATTAATGATTACAATAGGTCATGCATAGGATAAAACAATTAAACGCGTAACTAAATCCGTAGGAAAATATTAAATGCGTACATAAGTTGGCCCAAAAATCTTACACAAGTTGGCCTAAACACTTATCGTCGAAGTTTTAATCATTCCATACATGTATACAAAAAATTGTTATGTTCGCCACTTAACATCTCTGTCGCTCGGCACTAAGTATCCTACTCGGCTCGGCATGATACAACTTGGCAACCTGAATACTGCTCGACAATGTTGCTCGGCCTTGGATAGTTTTAGCTTGGCCACAGTGATAGCCAACTAAAACTGCCTAAGTGAATGACTAAGTGTTGGTCAGTAATCATCAACAGAACTTAGAGATTAGCACCTATTTCTTTTAGGGTTCATGCTATGAGATGATTTATTTATGTAGTAATATTAACATTTGGTTGACCTATGTTTGTAATTGTAACTAGTAATCTATTTATAGGGGTCTCTTTAACCCTCTCTTAAGTGTTGAGTGTGGTGTGTATAATATATGTACTTTGAGGATACAAGCTTACTGGAGAAAAAAGGAAGTTGTTGTAGAGCACTTTAAGCTAAAGGTCAATTAAGGAGAAAGTAGTTAGGTTTTGAATCAATAACTAACTAGAGGTCTATCATTCATCTTACTATTGAGATTTTAGTCCTTGTAACTGGGTTGTTGCTCAGTCACTAAGAAAAATAGATTAATATAATCAATAGGTTGGTGCTCACATATAGAATCTAAGATTGGGGTCTCTAGTATGTTGTTTCCTACTTATTGTAAGTGATTCATTATTATTGTGAGACTAATTGTTACCATGGTTTTTCCTATTTGGGTTTTCATGTAAATATGGTGTTCTTGTGTGTCTGTGAATGCATGCCCATTTTGTGCTTCTTATATTTGTGATTAAGTGTTGCAATCATATTCGAAGGTTAAGGTCTATAGAACCTCCTTTATGTTAATTTTTTTTTGCATATATTGATTCACCTCCCCCCTCTCATTATATTGTGCATAACAATTGGTACCAAAGAAGGTTCCTTTGAATAGGCTTCACAACCTAAGGTAGATCTGTGATGACATACTTTGTTGCTTCAAAAGGCTCTTCTAGAGATAAATCTCTACTTTTCGATGGATCCAACTAAGGGTTATGGAGAAAAAGGATGAAATTGTTGGAATAGTGTGTATATATGTGCTTAAGATATGGTTGATATGTGTTGTCATTGATGTCAAAAAATTTCTCTGTTTGTGACAGTGTTTTAGTGAAGTTTAGTGAGTTCATTTGATCATGTAGCATGTATCTTGAAGATTAGAGTTTGTGGATGTCAGAGTGTGTTTTTTGATTGTTTTTAGCTGATTCAATTCAACTTTCATAGACCCGCATGAATATTTTAGTGTGTTATGTATATTTGTGTTGAGACTAATTTTTCAGTTGTTTAGAGGTGACAAAGTGACACTATTTTGATCTGCATTGCTCTACATTGTAATTAAGGATGTCGAAGGTACCTTATGAATAATTTTGTGTACTATGTGCTATTGTTACTTGAATAACATTGGTTTTTGATAAAACAATGATAGATCATGATCTTTCCAAATGATGATTGTTCTTGGTATATCACCATCTTGTAACTGTTCTTAAACATTTCAATGAAATCACCTACTACTTTGTCATTGGGAAACAAAATAGAGATGATCCATGTTAACATCTTTGTTCTTTGCATTTTTATAGCTTCCCCTTCATGATTTTCACTTTATTTAGGCATGGAGATTCTATTAATGATCTCATGTTCCTCTAATTTCATTTATGATCGGTGACTCAACATTGTGAAATGCATCTATCTAATTGCATCATTGTCTCTAAGTTCTTTACTGTTAGGCATGTATACCACATGTAATCATAATGTTATTAATGGAATCAATATCCCCATTATTCTCCTCATTAGAGAGCTACTTTGCATTGTTCTTTATTTTTCCCCTTGGATCTTCCTGTAGTAGCATATCAGAATGTTCACTTATTGTGACTAGAGAACACCAAATCTCTTTTCCAACATTTATAGAATCAACTTATATCATTATTTCATTTGAATGAATGTGTGCTCCATCTGACAGGAAGATTTGTTGCAAAAACCCTCTTTCTTTATACACTGATGAGACATAATTTTTCCCAAATAGCATTGCATTCCCATGTGGCTAAACATATTTACTTAATGAAAATTTGAAAACATTATTGGTGTAGCTATAAATGGTTGTTATTATCCATATTTTAATGTTCCTTAAAAATAGAAAGCTACAAGAAACTTAAAAGTTTCTTTGCATCTTCTAGCAAGTCAATATTTTATTGACAGTTTTATAAATTATTTGTTGATTTTTTTTTCTATTGATTAGCTTGATCTAACAAAATGGATGGATTTATATCTTATTTGAGCTTCTTTCAATTTTATCATCTTTTTCTTTTTCAATGCCTTGATCAACAATGCTATTTTCTAATTCATAAACTATCTACAACACCTTACTTCTCCTCCTCTACTTGGCATAACCTGAAATCATACATATGTTGTTTGTTGTCCTGCAATAGCTTGTAATCCTTTCAAGATGTTCTTGTCTTGCCTATTCATGTTTATTGGTATCAAATATACTATTAAATTATTTGCCTTGAATCATTGTGTTACTTTTTCTCTATGCGGATCTTCAATTGATCTATAACAATAGTATCCTTTTGCTATCTCATAAATGCATTCAAGGTGAATAGAAATAGATGAAATCATCGTTTATTGATCTGACCTTTTTCTTGGTTACCGTGTATTGAATATGTATCTTTAATTCATGCTATCACTTTATTGTGGCTCTGTAACATTCAACATTAAAAGAATGACCTTGTTCATTATATTCATATTTCAAGAAATGATGATTCATACTACCTTTAAACATTTTAAACATATACACCACCAACCTTGATAGTATGGCTATTGTCCTTTCTCTGATATAATCTGAATAGTGGATCTTTCAATGATGTTTGATCATTTTTTTTGAAGAAGATAATAAAACAAAGCTCCCTATAGCTGTCAATTCATAGAATAGTTGTTCCATTATGACAAATTACCTATATTAGATCTTTGTTGTTCTTGTGAAATCACTGTTTAATGAGCCCGCTGGGCTCAACCCTTGTGAGAGCCACATTTTACTCCAAGTGTTGTTTATCATAATGGGTATATAACTTCTTCTTGCACATAAAAAAAATATGTTAGATAAACAATATGATTTCAGATTTGTTCCTTCTACCTTTTCTTTCATGCTTGTTTCTCCATAATATCAAGTGATTGATGTATGCATGTATGGTAGTCAGCTTATAGAGATAGGAATAGATTTATCATTGCTCAATCTCTATGAATGACATCCTTTTCACTGATTTTGTAGGTACACTAAGAAGATGTAATCAAGATTTCAGCTAGGTGATACAAGCACAACACAGTCTATCATTAACAAGCAATGGTGGATCTCAACCCTCTTTGTTCTTTGACTTCTATGCCTGCACTTGTTCTTTTTAGTTGCATTGATTTTAATAGCTTTCCCACAACTTGTGTGGGTTATTGATCCTTTTCTTCACCTTATGTAAACAGAATGAAATAATTCACATTGAAAAACATACTTGTAAAACTCTTTATGTAAACAATTTTTCATATTAATGAAATGAAAGGTTCTTTCTTTCTACATATCTTCTTTTTAGTTTAAACACTTAACCTGAAAATTAAATTTTAAAATGGACCAAATGTATCTTTTACTTTAGTTAATCATGTACCCATCTCTGCCAATTTGAGTTGGATGCAAAAATTGGTAACATTTATGGTGACCTCTAAGAGGTGTTTGCCTACTAAGTAGAACAAACCAGCTGCCTTTTTCTGTCCATTAGGTACGGAGTCATCCTCAACCTTATAAAATTGAAACCTTCTTTTCATTGTTATAGCTAACCCTTCATGATTTCACTGTATTTAGGCATGGACATTCTATTAATGATCTCATGTTCCTCTAATTGCATTTGTGGATGGTTACTGAACATTGTTAAATGCATCTATCCAATTGTATTAATGACTATTAATGGAATCAATATTCTAATCATAATGTTATTAATGACATAAATATTCCCTTTATTTTCGTCATTAGAGAGCTACTTTGAACTATTCTTGATTTTGCCTCTTGGATCTTCCTGTAGTAGCATTTTAGAATGTTCACTTATTATTATGACTGGAGAACATAAAATCTTTGTTCCAACATTTATAGAATCAAATTTTATCATTATCTCATTTTAATGAATGCATGCTCCATCTGATAGGAAGATTTTTTGCAAAATCTCCCTTTCTTTATACACTGATGAGACTTAATTGTTTCCCAAACAACATTGCATTCCCCTATATTTGAACATATTTACTTAATGAAAAGTTGAAAACATTGTTTTTGTAGCTATAAATGCTTGTCATTCTCCATATTTTAACGTGCCTTAAAAATAGACAGCTACAAAAAACTTAAAAGTTTCTTTGCATCTTCTAGCAAATCAATATTTTATTGACACTTTTGCAAATTAGATGTTGATTGCTGCTCCATTGGTTATCTTGATATAATAGAATAGATGGATTTCTATTGCTCATTTGAGCTTCTTTCAATGTTATTAGCTTGTTCTATTTTAATGCATTGACGAGCTATGCTATTTGTTGATTCATGAACTATCTGCAACACCTTACTTCTCCTTGTCTACTTAGCATAACCTAAAATTATACATATGTTGGTTTTTTGTCTTGAATTAGCTTGTAATCCTTTCAAGATGTTCTTGTCCTATCCATTCATGCTTATTTGGTATCAAATACACTATTAAATGATTTACCTTGAATCATTGTGTTATTGTTTCTCTATGTGGATCTTCAATTGATCTATAACAATAATATCCTTTTACTATCTCATAAATGAATTTAAGGTGAATAGAAATAGATGCTACTGTCCTTTATTGATCTGATCTTTTTCTTGGTTACCATGTATTAAATATGTTACTTTATTTCATGCTATCACTTTATTGTGGATTTATAACACTCAATATTGAAAGCATGACTTTTTTCATTAAATTCATATTTCAATAAATGTTGATTCATACTACCTTTAAACATTTTAAATATATACAACAGAAACCTTGATAGTATGGTTATTGTCCTTTCTCTAATATGTTTTGAATAGTTGATATTTAAAATAATATTTGATCATTTTGTTTCTGAAGAAGATAATAAAAAAAAGCTCCATGTAATTGTCAATGAATGTTCTATATATATATATATCAAGCAATACTTTTATGCATTCATGGTTGTATCCATTCCATTGTGACAACTTACCTGTATAATATTTTTTATGTTCCTCTAAAATCATTGTTTAATGACACAATGGGCTCAACCCTTGTGGGAGACACATTTTACTCATGTTGTTTGTCATGATGGTCATATACCTTCTTCTTGCACATGAAACAAATACATTAGATAAAAAACATGATTTATGATTTATTCCTTCTACCTTTCCTTTCTTGCTTGTTTCTCCATAATATCAAGTGATTGATGTATGCATGTATGAAAGTCAACTTATAGAGATAGGACTAGATTCATCATTACTCAGTCTCTGTGACTGACATCCTTTTCACTAATTTTGGAGGTAAAATAAGGAGATGGAATCAAGCTTTCGACCATTTGATACAAGCACAACATAGTACTCCATTAACATGCAATGGTGGATCACAACCCTCTCTATTCCTTGACTTATATGCCTGCACTTGTTCTTTTCAGTTGCATTATTTTTCAGAGCTTTCCCACAACTTGTATGGGTTATAGATCCTTTTCTTCACCTTTTGTAAATGGAATGTCATATTGCGAAATGCACTTGTAAAATATTTATATAATTTTTTTTGTATATCATGAAATGAAATGTTCTTTCTTTCCGCATCTCTTCTTTTCAGTTTAAACACTAAACTTGGAAATTAAATTTTAAAATGAACCAAATGTACCTTTTACTTTAAGCATAACTTGTTTTTTCATTCTCCTCATATGCTTTGATCTCATCCCGAGTGTTAATCCCATTCTAAGGAAATACATACTTTGTCTCCAGATGCTTCCAGGTCTTGTAACCAACCAAAACCAAATAACCTTTCATCTGATCTTTCCGTGAACTGTAGTCTGATCCATCAAATATGGGAATGCTCAATTTATGTGCCATAAGATCTTCCTCAAGTGGTTAAGCTCTTCACCAAGGAACCAATATCTGATACCAATTATTGAACAAGATAAATAAGTGAGAGGGGGAGGGGGGGGGGGGTGAATCTGTTATTCTTGCACACTCTCTATCGGTAAACAATTAAATATCAATAGTAACAACTTCTAATTTATCAATTAAGCACATAAAACATCCACAAAAAGGTAAACATGTAAATACAGGAACACTAACATAGATAACACTAATATTTACGTGGGAAACCCAAAATATGAAAGACCATGGAGCATCTAATTCTCATTAAATATAAACACTTGTTAAGGTGGCACTGGTTAAGGTGATTTGTACAAAGGCTCATTGTTAGTTATGCTCACTGCAGGTAAGGCTCACTACCACTTGGGATAAATACCCTTAGATATAAAAAACTCACTTCCAATACAATGAGGCTCACTACCAAAATAGGTTCACTACCAATACAAAGAATCTTGTAATTCACCACCCGAGAACCCTTGGAACCAAAGGGTAAAATATGCACTAAAGAAAAAAAATTCAACATGGAACAATCAACATGTATAATGTGCATCTCATAAAATAAAATAGGCAATAAACTAATGCAAAGATAGCATCATGAACATTATACGTTCATACACAAGTGGAAGTCTTACAACACTTCCAAAGGTTCCCAAGCAACCAAACATTCACTCAGAATGGAGAACACACATTCCCAAGATTGTCCTACAAATATCTAGATCACTTCGGTGGATCATGGAAGGCTACGCCAATAAGAATTCATGGCTAACAAAATGGGAGAAACAAATAAAATCAATTCCATAACATATATGTTCATTTTAAGCCCAAATAAAATTTCCTACAATGATTATCCATACAAGTTCATTCCCTTTCTAAACATGATTATAAGAAATAAATGAACCAACACCTGCCAACAATCATAAAAATTGTTCGAAAGGAATCCAAGGACCCACAAGAATCTATCCCAGATGCAAATAATCAACACCTAGTTCTCAAAAATTCTAAAAAATCCAAATTGGGCACAAATACTAGAGGTAGACAGAGAATTTGATCCATAATACAGAGATGTCGATCAATGGAAACGTTGATCCTCAACTAGTGAAATTTTGAAATGAAAAATTCTCATACTAGTGATTCAGAGACATTAATAAATAGGTGTAGATTTCAATCTTTGTAGATGCAAATGAAGATATCTCACTGTATAAGACAAAGATGCCAATGTACAAGGTAGAGATGCCAATGTATAGGAAGACCTTCTTAAGGCCTTAACTTTTACATCCGACATCTATTTGACTCTATTAAAAATGCGTCAAAAATTTATTGAAAAGATATATGATATAAAGGACCTAGGAAAAATGTTTTAAATTATCGTTTTTGTCACCATACATTTATTGAATGAGGTCCAAAACAAGTATTTTTTCTTGGCCTAGAACATGCAACAGATAAGGTTCTCGGTCCAATGACTGGGTAGGATTTTTGAAACTAAAGTATGACATAAAATAAAAACTTAATCCTCACTAGGGAGTAATAGATACATGAAAATTGAGGCCAATCCATTTGATTACATAATTAAACAAAAAATCTATAAACATAAGGAAACTATACAACATATGGAGCATCAAATATGAGTAAAGCATAAGTTAATGATACAAGAATAAAGGATATACAATACAAAATCAATGCCCCAATCCCTATAGCTAGAGGAATTCCATCCCTATACATCTATCATCAATAATGATAGAGTTAAATTCCACCCTACCATGTGTAACCCATAGGCCCACCCCATCGTGCTCACAGAGATAACAACCTAGCCACAAACACAAGGTAACCACACACAAAAAGAATAATACACTCTGATGTAGTTAGGCTCAGAGGGTCCAAGAATGGATTGTCCAAACTTGCAGCCAACAACAAGAACAACACAGTGGAAACATAACAACAAAAGATATAACAACTTACATCAATTTAGATTCATTTTCAGATTCAATTACATGCAACATGCCAGGCTATAAGGCCTAGTTCCCGGTTATGGCCAAATAAAATGAAATCACACTAAGATCTATCACCGAGATCTTCTGCAAGAATTAGACCAATTACCTTCTGCTAATACACAAAAACTCACTACAAGCTTTAGCTCCACCTTTCAAACTAGTCCAGTTCTGTGACACACCACACAACAACCTAGTAGGAACTCCAAGACAACATCTAAACTTGTGCTCGCAAGCCACCAAGAAATCTTCTTGCCTCCTAAGCCAACATGCTACTAGTTCTTCCAATTTCCTTCCACTATCTCAGATCTGCATATCTTTACATCAAATCACCTATATGATCTACCTAAAACTCTACCCAAACCCTCTTTATTTATACAACTTTTCCACAAGTCAAGATTACAAAAGAAACAAATCACAAACACAAGTTAACATCAAGAAAAAAGCACCCAATGCATTCATCACCAGTCATCTTGCAACAATAATTAAATCCACCAGATTTAGGTCCACACAATCTCCAAAGAGTGATCCCACATCAATATCGTGACCCAAATTAAATGCACAAGTTAGCTAGCAAGTCAGCCAACAAATCCAACCAAAGAATCTAGTCAGTGAGCAAGAACACTGAAAGATAGACCACTCGATGAGTAATAGAATCGAGCCACAAGAAACCAGTCGATGAAGCCACCGAACCATCCAAACCTTACTCGGTGAAATAGATGAGAAACAACAACACTCACCGAAACCTATCGGTAAAACCAAACCAATTCCAGTGATTGAGTCCCGTTGGTGAAGCATAACCAACACAAGTAACTGAGGTTTTCAGTGAGCACACACCTCCAATCGAGCACCCACTACATGTTAGAAACAATGAGAGGGGGGGGGGGGTGAATCAGTGTTTGTCTATTAATTACTTTTTCAGCAACTTAAACATAAGTCAAACATACATAGAATGAAGCTTAACATAACAACTCATAGGGTGATCCCACAATAGTGGGTTACACTTTTTTGGAGGAAGAAATTCCTCACGAATCCGCGAGGTGGGAGGATTTAGTCAGGTACTTTCGATAGAAAGTACCTGATTGTTTCGATCGAAACATTAATAGTTTCGATCGAAACCACCTTTTTTGTTTAGTTTCTATCGAAACTAACCTAGTTAGTTAGTTTTGATCGAAATTAATTTAGTAAATATTTTAATGGGATTTTTACCCATATGCATGTTAAATGAAGAAAGTACTTTCGATAGAAAGTACTTTCGATCGAAACTAATTAGTTTCGATCGAAAGTACTTTCTATCGAAACCCCCAAAATTCAGGCTATCTGCAAAGGCTAACAGAAATCTACAGTTTTCATGGCTTTGGGGCTCAAGCGCGGGGCTCAAATGAAAGAATAGGGACACCTCCTTTTGCATCACACAAGTACTCTGAACGAGCTTTCTAAAGAATATAGATTTGACAAATTTTGAATTAATTAGGTCTAAGTTTTTTGACGTGCATCGGATGTAGGTTTTTTATCAAATATAAACTTCCAGGTTTGACGTTCAATGAAAAATAGTAGAAAATAGAAAAAAAATTTGAAAAATAACAGTGCCCTCCGTTTTCGAGTCTTCTTTCTATCAAAAAAAAAAATTTTGAATTTCGATAAATACACAACAAGTTATCAGTTACGCAGACAAGGTATTTCAAAATTACAGTTAACTTTACTTCAAACGTTCATAAAATATGCAAAAATCATGATAATGTCATCAAAAAAATTGCATGCCCTCCATATGGATGTTACAAAACCAAATTCAAAAGAATCACATTGATATCTATCTTAGAAAAAAATTTATGTTGTACGAAGTCATTGTACCTTTTTGAAAAAGACATTTTCAGCAACATAGCAGTTTTAGTGGGAGAAAAAAAAAACCATTAAAATCAATTTAAAAAAAAATAAAAAAAATATATTTAGAATCTAGACAGAAAATCCTAAAAGACTCTAGTTTACATTGTCTTCCGATTTCAAACAGTTTAACGACAATATGCATCCGAATGTGAAAGTTTTTCTCAAAATGTAGAGTTCAATGTCCGTTTAGGCAAAAAAGTGTAACCCACTATTGTGGTATCACCCCATAACACATGATATGATTACGGGGAAACCTTGATCAGAGGAAAACCCCAGTGAGAATTAGTACCCACAAATATTGTACTAAGTATAATGAACTTGTGAGAGTTCCTTTGCCCTTTTAGAAGCAGTCTTTACAATATGAGTACAATGACCTGGTTAAAGGTCGGACCCTATTAGGAGTCTTTTACAAAAACCGTATTAAAGGTATATGGCTCACTTCCTAGGCTCACAACCCAATAAGATGAAGGCTACAACCTTCTGAAAGATGATATGCACTATATCAAAATGAACTGCTGTGATGACACTGTTTTCAGATCAGTTCCATGTATGCGCGAATGCTCTTACTCTCTTAAAGAGTTATATCATATACTGAGTTCATAGTACTATCCCTCTATATCTTCTTCTTACATCGTTATCGACACATACTTCATAACTTTACATTACATACTTATATATGCAAATCCGAATAGGCGCAACCCAAAATAGAACACTAGTCAGCCCTAAAAAAAAATATACAATGCTTCCAAACAAGTCAGCTTCAAGCGTGTTTAATACAATGTTAATTACATCATTACAAACATATAACAAAAGGTTCTTAGCCATTACATCACAAAATAACACACGCTGATCAAATCTCTTAGTCAGCTTCCATGCTCTGTTTCCTAGACTGCTGGTCTATTGATCTGCTTGTAACTTTTCTGTACTGTAGTTCTGTTCTATGCATGTATATATGTAGCATGTACACATATCATACAACTTATATCTGAACACGCATAATCTGAATCAATCTCTCGCATGTGCGCTGATGTGCTGATCGCTGAGTATCTCTGTTCTGCCCTATTTTCCTTACTTAGTCATTTTGTCTTTCCTGACAGAAACTAAACATGACTTTGTTGCCATGATGACAACAAAAAATGAGTCATGCATCCTCAGGTAGTCAACTTGCCAACAATCTCCCCCTTTGTCATTTATGGCAACAAAGGAATGTGGCCAAGTTACTCAAAATGACTTAACACAAAAAGTGACTATATAATATCATATATACATATACTTCTCTGCATATATACATTCTATATTACTCCCCCTTTGACATTAATGACAAAGATGTACAAAAAATTGTAAGTTTACTACATATTTACTCCATATATACTTCAGGGTATGAAATTTTAAGAGATTGAATCTCTTTCTGCCAAAATGCTTTCATAGCATCAACTGTTTGTAGATGCGCGCACAATGCATATGTCAGCTTCTCCATTTTTATCAAATCCATGCAGGGACCTTGATCATATGTCACAATAGTGGCATTAATCTATTTGATGTTCTCATTGAGGACTGTTAAGGATGGCACAAGTGCATTTCTTAAATGTGTTTTCCTTACCCTTATCTTGTTGATTTCTAACTTTGCTTTCTCAATTTTGTCTAACTGCCCTTTGTAGACATTGTTACATATTTTCATGTCTTGCGTCGAAGTTTCAACTGATTTTCTTATGCTATCTATCATTAACTCTGCCTATTCTACCTTTTTGGTGTGCTCAGAGGTGAGCTTTACTCTGTCCATACAGTTTGCTATGACTTTCTTTCCTTTATCTGCCAATTCCTTCAATATAGCCTGCCCAATCTTTAAGGAGTTCAAGTCTAAGGTAAAGTTCTTTACCAAATCA
>MU225447.1:1048265-1058408 GCA_018584345.1 Thuja plicata
AACACTAGGGGGGGGGGGGGTGAATCAGTGTTTGTCTATTAATTACTTTTTCAACAACTTAAACATAAATCAAACATACATAGAATGAAGCTTAACATAACAACTCATAACACATGATATGATTATGGGGAAACCTTGATCAGAGGAAAACACTGGTGGGAATTAGTACCCACAAATATTGTACTAAGTATAATGAACTTGTGAGAGTTCCTTTGCCCTGTTAGAAGCAGTCTATACAATATGAGTACAATGACCTGGTTAAAGGTCAGACCCTGTTAGGAGTCTTTTACAAAAACCTTGTTAAAGGTATATGGCTCACTACCCAATAAGATGAAGGCTACAACCTTCTGAAAGATGATATGCACTATATCAAAATGAACTGCTATGATGACACTGTTGTCAAATTAGTTCCATGTATGCGCAAATGCTCTTACTCTCTTAAAGAGTTATATCATATACTAACTTCATAGTATTTTCCCTCTGTATCTTCTTCTTACATCATTATCGACACATACTTTATATCTTTACATTACATACTTATATATGCAAATCCGAATAGGTGCGACCCAAAATAGAACACTAGTCAGCCCTAAAACAAAATATACAATGCTTCTGAACAAGTTGGCTTCAAGCGTGTTTACTAAAATGTTAATTACATCATTACAAACATATAAAAAAAGGTTCTTAGCCATTACATCACAAAATAACCCACGCTGATCAAATCTCTTAGTCGGATTCCATGCTCTGTTTCCTAGATTGCTGGTCTATTGATCTGCTTGTAACTTTGCCGTACTATAGTTCTGTTCTATGCGTGTTTGGATGTAGCATGTACACATATCATACAACTTATATCTAAACATGCATAAGTTGAATCAATCTCTCGCACGTGCGTTGATGTGATGATCGCTGAGTATCTCTGTTCTGCCCTATTTTCCTTACTTAGTCATTTTGTCTTTCATGAAAGAAACTAAACATGACTTTGTTGCCATGATGACAACACAAAATGAGTCATGCATCCTCAGGTAGTCAAATTTACAACACTACAATTACTGAATAGCTTAACAACAAGACCTAGCAACCAGCCACCAAACCAATAATAGTGATCGAGCAACCTTCAACAAGATACTCCAACCGAGAACTCCATCCTTCAACCGAGCTCTAAAGCAACCAAAAATATGAATAGAACAGATTTTTCAAGAACCTAAGATGCCCCTACATCAGAAACTTGGTGTAACAAATGAAGTGTGTCCCACACTTAGACTCCAAAATAAAATTAGGAATCCACCACCTCATCTTAACCATCGGTTAGCATCTCCTCAAGACTAAGAACAATAACTTCCACACTAGCACATCTAACCGAACTAAGTAAGTCTGCAACTCTCCAACATCACCATCAACAATAGTAACCTTGTCAAACTTCTCAAGCTTATCAAAAAGAAGCATAGCAAGATGTCCACCACCTTTACCAATCTCATCCACAACCTCATACCAATTATCAAAACAATCAATATCAATTCCCTTACCACCATCCTCAACAAGGTCATCAACCAATCCAACCATAGGGACAAAAAAAACCAAATCTAGGTCAACATACCTGTCAACAAGGTCACCAATATTGACTTCCTTAGCAAAACCCTTAGACAAAGGTAACTAACTCTTCCTCCTCATTAGAAATCTCATCACCAACAAAAAGATTCTATGCAATTTCTATATCAGATCCATCCATCTGAGTATGAAAACCAACCACCTCTGGAACAACAACATCAACTTGCTCCTTCCTCCCCAAAACAAGTCTTTGCACCAGCCAAACAAGCCTTGGTCTAATTGGAAAATGCCAACAAACATTACACACTTGGTTCTGCCAACCGACCAGTTAACTACTCAAGCCTTCTTCCAAGTCTACACACGATCTTCTCCTCTAACATGTGAAACTTCTCCATCATCAAAGATGGTGTAGGGAACCTCCCTATTTGATGTTTTAGTGTTGTTTAAGGTTATTTTAGGTGTTTGTGTGCGTGTTAGAATAATACCCAAGGGGTTGGATGTAATGATAGTTTAACTTCATGCTTGTAAGAGCCTTAGTGCTCATTAGGTGTTTTGGAACATTTTGTCTTCAAATAGTGTAAAGTTTCCATTTTAGTGAAATATGGGTTAGAGGTGTGATTTAGGACCCTACATATCCTATTTAGGGTCTTAGATTTCAACATCAATCATCGAGTTGACAAACAAGGTCAAAATGCTCAAAACACAAAATGTTGCTAGCAACTTTGAAAGTTGCTCAAGCAACTTTTGCAAGAATTTGAAAAATGTAGTTAGAGCTATTGTAACTACCCCATGCTTGGTATAAGAGCATGGATTTGATGTTTTGGGATGGTTAATGAGATTTTGGATTGCAACACTTATTTTTGACACCTCTGTATGGATGACTGTAACTGTTTACTAGCATTCTACATTGTTTCTTTGCTATTGTACGACTGTGTATAGATTGGAAGAGAAGATCAGACCCCATGGAAATGGACTAATTTCAATTCTCTTTCATATTCATTAGATAGTTTTCTTTTAAGTTTAGTAGGTTTAAAGTTACAAGTTTTTGTAGTTCCCTGGTCTGACAGAGACAATATAGTGCTACCTAGTTAGAAATGGCTCTACCCTAAATTCCCACCGGTGGAATTGATTGAAACCATGGGGGAAGTAGGGTTAGAGTCTATAGATAGGATTTTTGTTTTCCTTTTTGTTGTTGCAGTGAATATCCTAGGCCAAGAAGGAAGCCCTATGGCTTACTGGTGAATCCAGGTGAGCCAGGACAGAGAGAAGAAATAATTTGATCGAGCACCCATGACCTTTTGGGAAAGACTTAGTGTCATTTTTAGATGCACTAGATAGTATCCTAAAAGGATTAGAAGGTGGAAGGAGGTGTTCATAAAAGGTTGGAGACAAGTTTAATAATTATTCATGCTGACCGATCCAGAGGCCTAATTAATAGGCTATAATCTAGGGCCTGCAAGAGACTGGGGTTTTGGGTGCTTTCAGAGGTCAAGGTTTTGGATTCTAATAGTGTTGGGTGATGTATTGAAGTATTTAAAGTTTTTTTGTGGATTAATTTGGAGATTTTTGGAGCATTTGGCTAAAATCAATGGAAATAGACCTACTAGGAATTGAGCAATTAGGCCTCCAAGTGAAATAATGACCAAATGGTTTGGTAAAGAGTCTTGGAGGATTGGAATGAGCGTAGAATGACCAAGAATGGGTCAAGAAGTGTGTTAAGAGTCTTGATGAATGTGTAGGAAGATCCTAGGTAGAGGATTGGCATTCTAGGTGGAGTTCTAGTGGAGGAAACTAGGCCTTTGGTTAACTAGTTGGACTAGTTAAGATTAGAAACCTTGGAGTCTTCTAAAAACCAAGTATACCTTGGAGGAGAAGTTGGTAGAGAGGGTCTTGGAGATCCTAATTGAAGGAAGATCCAACAAAGAACAAACATTGGATGGTTGGGTTAGTCAAATAAGCACCTTGGAGTGAGGAAAAGCTCTAGATTGTTGAACCCTCTGTATTAGAGTGGTATGAGAGGCATATTAACTTGAAGGTCGTGTATGTCTAAAGTGGAAGAGAGTCAAGAGGTAGACAATATGCCTCCTAAGGCAATGAGTAGGGATGCCATAGTGGAATTGGTTCAGGGCCTCTTGGAGAAGGCTAGTGTGTCCAAGACAAAGGGCAAAAAGAAGATCAAAAAATGGGGAGATGAGAGTGATGGAGATGATAAAAGTCAGACATAAGAGTCATTAAACAAAGGGAAAGAACTTGATATGGATAAAGAACAAAAGGTATTCTTAGATTCCTTCAAGTCTTTAAACAAGGATAGCATGGAACACATACCATATTACTGTGGAAGCCTGAATGGAGAAGAGTTGTTGGATTGGTTTGAAGCCATTGACAACTAATTTGATTACAAAGAAGTCTCAGAGGAGAAGAGAGTCAGCTATGCTAAGGCTAGACTCAAGGGATCTTCATTGATGTGGTGGAATATGATGCAGGATGATATGGTAAGCAGTGGAAAGAAAAATATTGTTTCTTGGGAGAGGATAAAAATTGGATTGAGGGCATAATTCTTGCCTATTGATTATGAAATCCAAATGTACCAAAAGTTGTAGAACTTAATACAGAAGGAGATGAAAGTGAGTGCTTATACCGAGGAGTTCCACAAGTTTAGCCTAAGGGCTAGAAGACAAGAAGACAAAATGGAGAAAGTGGCTAGATATCTCAATGGGCTAAGGCAAGGGATACAAGATGAGATTAGCATGATGGCTCCTGACTGTATGCACAAATGTTTCCAATTGGCCTTAAGAGCAGAGGATAAGGCTAGAAGGAGGAATGATTTCCATCAAAGGGGAAGAGGTGGCAACAATAATAGAGGTTTCCAAAGAAGAAGAAGTATTTTTGGTAGGGGACAAAGCCCTAATAGACAAGAAGATAATCAATCTATGGATAACAGTGGGGGAAATTAGTTTAGGGGATCCTTTTAGAGAGGGGGATATAGAGGAAGAGGGCCTCCTAGGGGAAGGAAGATCTAATTCAATCTTCACTGGCAGATGTTATAACTACAACCAAGTGGGTCACACATTGGGCAGGTGTCCTGAAAAGACTTCCTCATCTTCAATGGGGGATAGAAGGAATCAATTAGTACAAGAGGATGACACACAAAGTGTCACTTCTCCCATCTCCAAGGCAGGGCCAGTATTGGATGGAGAGAACTTGATGTTAAGGAGAACTTTGTTGAAAGTGCCTAGCACTATAGAGCCACCCCAAAGGAAAAACTTGTTCAAAATAACTTATAGGTCTCATGGGAAGATTTGTAAAGTGATAGTGGACTCTAGATACACTAAGAATATAGTATCCACAGAGATGGTGGACAAATTGAAACTAAGGAGGATACCTCATACCATACCCTATAAGGTTTCATGGTTGAATAAGGGTCAACAAATAGTGGCGGATTAACAAAATTTGGTGGATTTTGAGATTGGAGAGTATAAGGACTTAGTCCTATGTGACATACTACCTATGGATGCATGCCATCTGCATCTAGGACATCCATGGTAGTATGATATCAAAGCAATGCATGATGGGGAAAGGAATAGTTATGTGATCACCAAGTTGGGGAAGAAGTTTCAGATGGACCCTTTACCAGAACCTAATGAGGAGAAGCATGCGGGGACAAGTGTGATGTTATTGAGTGAGAAAGAGTTTCTAAAGGCCATGAAGAAGGAGAAAGGAGTCTGTTGTGCAGTAATGGTGAAACCAAAGGAGGAAACTAAGGAGAAAGTTAGTTTGCCACCATAGATACAAGCATTGTTGGAAAGATACCATGACATAGTAGACAATGGGTTGCCAAGTGAATTAACACCTATGAGGGATGTAAGTCATCAGGTTGACCTCATTCTTGGAGAAAATTTTCCAAACAAAGCAACATATAAGATGAAACCAAGTCAGAATCTAGAAATAGCAAAACAGATTCAAGATTTGTTGGATAAGGGGTTGATAAGGAAGAGTTTAATCCCATGTGTTGTGCCAATAGTACGTTCACCTAAGAAGGATGGAAAATTGAGGATGTGTATGGACTCTAGAGCTATAAAAAAGATCACAATTAGATATAGGTTCCCAATGCCCCAGATAGAAGATTTGATGGAAAATTTAGGAGGATCTTGCTACTTCTCAAAGATGGACTTGAAATCAGGATATCATCAGATAAGAGTGAGGCCTGGTGATGAGTGGAAGAAAGCCTTCAAGACCAATTTAGGGCTTTATGAGTGGCTAGTAATTCCCTTTGGCCTAAGTAATGCACCTAGCACATTCATGAGGCTCATGAATGAAGTACTAGAAGATTTCATTGGTAAGTTTTTAATAGTTTACCTTGATGATATTTTGATCTTTAGCAGGTCCAATGAGGAGCACATGAAGCATTTGGAAATGGTCTTAAGGAATCTACATCAAGAGAAGTTAATGATAAATCAATAAAAGTGTGAGTTTCTCAAATCTGAACTAGTTTACCTTGGTTTTGTGGTTGCTAATGGGTGTATGAAGATGGACCCTGATAAAGTTAATTCCATTTTGAAATGGCCTACACCTAAGTCCATAGGGATGTTAGGAGTTTCCATGGATTAGCCTCCTACTATAGGAAATTTGTGAGAAATTTCAGTCATGTGTGTGCCCCTATACTTAACACCATAAAATGTGGAATCAAATGTAAGTTTGAAGGGACTGTGGTAGAAAACCAAGGGTTTGAAATGCTAAAGAAAAGGATTACAGAGCTACCTACTCTTAGGTTTCCTAACTTCAATCAAGTCTTTGTGGTAGAGTGTGATTCTAGTAAGTTGGATATTGGAGCAGTGGTAAGCCAAGAAGGATATCCTGTGGCTTTCTTCTCTAAAAAGTTGAACAAGGCTAAACAAAAGTACTCCACCTATGATTTGGAGTTATATGCTATGGTTCAAGCCCTTAAGAAGTGGAGACACTACCTATTACCTAGGGATTTTGTGGTCTACACTGATAACCATGCTCTAAGTTTCTTGAACGGAGAAGAAAAATTGAATCAAAGGCACTTGAAGTGGGTAGAATCATTGCAGGCTTATACATTTGTCATAAAGAAGAAGAAGGGGTTTAGCAACAAAGTTGCAGATGCTCTTAGTAGAAGAGTACTCACAATACAGGAGATACAATTGCAAAGTGCAGGGATGGATGATTTTAAGGACCTCTACACGGAGGACAAGGATTTTAGAGAATCCTATGAAACATGTGTGAATTTTTAGCAGGGTTTCAAAGTGGATTTCAGTGAGTTTGTGTTGCAGGAAGGTCTATTATTTAAATTTCACCTTATGTGTATCCCTCAATGCTCAATGAGGGAAAACATTATGAAGGAGAAACACCAAGGCAACTTGGGGTGTCATTTTGGAGTGGATAAGACTTTGGAGAAAGTAAATAGGAACTACTATTGGCCTAAGTTATAATCAGATGTGAGGGTATTTGTAGAATAATGTCATATTTGTCAGAGGGAAAAAGGATAGAGAAACAATAGTGGGTTATACCAACCCTTATCCATACCCCAAAGGCCTTGGGAGTGTCTTAGTATGGACATTGTTTTGGGGTTACCAAAGAAACCTAGGGGTCATGACAGTGTATTTGTGGTGGTGGACCATTTTACCAAAATGACCCACTTCATTCCATCCAAGCAAAAAAATAATGCTTCTCAAATTGCAGGTCTATTCTTTAGGGACATTGTGAGGATCCATGGATTGCCACTGAATATTGTAAGTGACAGAGATAGTAAGTTTGTGGGTCACTTTTGGAGGACCCTATGGAAGATTCTTGTTATAAAATTGTCTTTCTCTTCAACCTACCATCCACAATCAGATGGACAAATGGAGGTAGTGAATAGGTCACTTGGGAAATTTTTAAAGTGTTTGACAAAACAACATGGACAGTCATGGGATCACATCATTGGGCAGGAAGAATTTGCATATAATGACTCCATCAATAGGAGTAATAGTAGAATCCCCATTGAAATAGTATATGGGGTCAATCCTAGAGGGATATTGGAGCTGAGGGATCTCAGTTTGAAGGACAAAAGAAGTGCACAAGGAGAGTCATTTGCAGAACAGATGAAGGAACTTCATGATCAAGTCAATAAGACTTTACAAAAACAAGTGGAGAAGTACAAATCCAAAGATGATCAGACCAAAAGAGACTTTCAGTTCAAGGTTGGGGATCTAGTACTAGCCCATCTCAGGAAGGAAAGGCTACCCAAGGGTCAACCTACAAAACTACTCATGAAGAAGATAGGGCCACTGAATATTTTTCATAAGTATGGTAAGAATGCCTATGAAGTGGATTTACCTCCTGATTTGGGGATTTGGGGATTTCACCCATCTTCAATGTTTGTGACTTGTACCCTTATAAGGGATCATCACTAGGCACAGGTCAGTCCACACTTACAGATTTGGAGGATGATGATTGGGTGAAAGATCTACCTACCCTAAAGCCCTTGTAATTGGAAAGTGTCCTGGTTTCTAAAGTGGTAAAGAAGACAAGGAAAGGTAACTACAAGGAGTACCTCATCAAATGGCAGGGACTAACTGAAGCTGAGGCCACTTGGATGATAGAGCTGGACATTCTAAAACATGGGGTCACCATTGAAGACCTCCTAACTCAATGGACTTGAGTTATTTTGTCCAAGGGAGTATGGTGCAGGGCACCTCCCTATTTGATGTTTTAGTGTTGTTTAAGGTTTTTTAAGGTGTTTGTGTTTGTGTTAGAATAATACCCTTGGGGTTGGATGCAATGATATTTTAACTTCATGCTTCTAAGAGCCTTAGTGCTCATTAGGTGTTTTGGATCATTTTGGCATTAAATAGTGTAAAGTTGCCATTTTAGTGAAATATGGGTTAGAGGTGTTCTTTATGAACCTAAATATCCTATTTAGGGTCTTAGAAGTCAACATCAATCATCGAGTTGAAAAACAAGGTCAAAATGCTCAAAACACAAAATGATGCTAGCAACTTTGAAAGTTGCTCGAGCAACTTTTGCAAGAATTTGCAAAATGTAGTTAGAACTGTTGTAACTACCCCATGCTTGGTATATGAGCATGGATTCAATTTTTTGGGATGGTTAATGAGATCTTGGATTGCAACACTTATTTCTGACACCTCTGTATGGATGACTGTAAATGTTTACTAGCATTCTGCATTGTTTCTTTGCTATTGTACAACTGTGTATAGATTGGAAGAGAAGACCGGGTCCCATGGAAATGGACTGATTTCAATTCTCTTTCATATCCATTAGATATTTTTATTTGAAGTTTAGTAGGTGTAAAGTTTCAAGTTTTTGTAGTTCCCTGGTTTGATAGAGACAATACAGTGCTACCTAGTTAGAAATGGATCTAACCTAAAATCCCACTAGTGGAATTGACTGAAACCATGGGGGAAGTAGGGTTAGAGTCTGTAGATATTATTTTGGGTTTCCATTTTTTTTGTTGTAGTGAATATCCTAGGCCAAGAAGGAAGCCCTATGGCTAACTGGTGAATCCAGGTGAGCCAGGACAAGGAGAAGAAAGAATTTGATCGAGCACCCATGACCTTTTGGGAAAGACTTAGTGGCATTTTTAGATGCACTAGATAGAATCCTAAAAGGATTTGAAGGTGGAAGGAGGTGAATCAAATTTTGGAGACAATTTTAACAATTATTCATGCAGACTGGTCTAGAGGCCTAATTAATAGGCTATAATCTAGGGCCTTCAAGAGACTAGGGTTTTGGGTGCTTTCAGAGGTTAGGGTTTTGGATTCTGATAGTGTTGGGTGATGTCTTGGATATTTTAAAGTTTTTTTATGGAGTCATTTGGATATTTTGGGAGCATTTGGCCAAAATAAGTGGAAATAGACCTACTAGGAATTGAGGAATTAGGCCTCCTAGTGAAATAATGACCAAATGGTTTGGTAAAGAGTCTTGGAGGATTGGAATGAGTGAAGAATGACCAAGAATGGGTCAAGAAGTGTGTTAAGAGTCTTGATGAATGTGTGGGAAGATCCTAGGCAGAGGATTGGCATTCTAGGTGGAGTTCTAGTGGAGGAAACTAGGCTTTTGGTTAACTAGTTGGACTAGTTAAGCTTAGAAACCTTGGAGTCTTCTAAAAACCAACTAAACCTTGGAGGAGAAGTTGGTAGAGAAGTTCTTGGAGATCCTACTTGATGGAAGATCCAAAAAAGAACAACCATTGGATGGTTGGGTTAGTCAAATAAGCACCTTGGAGTGAGGAAAAGCTCTAGATTGTTGAACCCTCTGCATCAAAAGCTATCAGATCCTCTGCCCAAAGTTCAACAAAACCAACATATCTAGGGCTATTTAGATCAAAAATAGAAACCCTAATCTCTTCCAAGACCTTAATATTCAAATTCTTCATCTCACCACGGATCTCAACTAGAAGATCCTCAACAATCCAATCAACCATCCCAGGGTCCAATTGTAAGATGAAAAAGGGGTTTAGGAGATGTAAAGATGAAAAAGTTTTGTTAAGGGGGGGGGGGTTGAACTGTTAATTGTTATTTGTGTTGATTTCCTTAACCCTAATTTATACTTACTTGAGTTTTATTGATTGTATATTGC
>MU225447.1:1101399-1137769 GCA_018584345.1 Thuja plicata
TTCTTCTTCTTCTTCTTCTTCTTCTTCTTCTTCTTCTTCTTCTTCTTCTTATTTGTTCTGAAAGTTTCATCAGTTCTTTTGGTTTCAGTTTGGATATATCTAGTGGTGTGATTGGTAAATATTTTTCATCAATTTCTTCTTCATCTTCTGCAATATCATTGGTTTATGTCTCATGTTTTCACTAGATAATAAAAGACTTAATTTCTTTGTAGTCTCAGGTTCTACTTCAATCTTCTTTAGAGTCTCCTCCTACTTACTTTCTTTAGCATTCTCCACTTCTTTCTTAGAAATAATCTCCTCTATAAGAAATGGTGGGGATGAATCCTCCCTGCATGTTGTGTTGATAGTTTCAATCTCATCACCACCTATTGGTGATAGACTGATATTCTATGTTGCAATTTACTTCACCAAGTTAGGAATGTCTAGAACAATATTCCCAATTGTCTGATCTCCAAAAAATGTGTCATTTTCCTATATTCGTTCATTTAATTATGTAGTATTTATTTTCATGTCTTAATTGTTTCATCATGTATACTCTATGTATCATCAAATAAATGTCTAGCTGCTCTTCTCTTAATATCAAATTTATTCTTGTGAGCAGTAATCATTATCTTAGCATCTTCTTCACACAACTCAGGTTGAACTTGGATAAGTGTTATTTCCATAATATCTCTATCCAACTATATTGTAGCACTCCATATCAATCACCTAATATAGCTCATTAGAAATGCAAGAATGGATTTCTAAAGGTGTTATGGAAATGATACAGAATTGCATCTTATATCTTCTTCTTATCTGTATTGCTCGCTCCCCAAAGTGTATCTTTTTCCAATAGTAGCAAGTCTACCATTATCCTCAATACCTTTTACAATTCCATAAATATAAGAGGCCAACTTTGTTTCACCATTCTTCTTCTATTCAGTGGCATCCTTATCTGATTTTGTCTCTTCTTCATCAGTTAATTTTTTCTTCCTCTTGTAGATTCTCTTTGGAGTAGAAGTGTGTTGTCTTTTCTTCCTTGAGGATTCCCTTTTAGACTTAACTTCAATAGTATATGGTCTTCTTTGTTTGTTATTAGCTACAATTAAGTTTTTAATGTTGCAAGATGTTCCAACATCACTACTATCAAACTTATGTTCTAGATTAGATACCATTCTTCTTGTTTTTCTTTCAATGACTGGTTTCTTCAATTCCTTTTGAATTTTAGAAATAACTTCATCATGAGTTCCAAATATATGCGTTTGTTTGTCTAATAGTTTTGATAACAAATCATCAAAATGAAAAGTTACTAAATCCCTTTCAAATTCAAAACCCATAGAAGGAATCCAACATGTCCTAGGTTCTGTAGCTTGCACAGTACATGAATCAATGTCTACAAGAAAAAAATTAGCACTCTTTTACTTCTCTACAATGCTACCTAGAATCCTTTCTCATTTATGAAATCTAGACTGGAAATATTTGAAGTAGCTCCACATTACCTTATTTAAATTATTCCCTAATTCTTTTATAAATTCACTTATTTACATAACTAACAGTTTTTCCTTTAACCATGTAACATTTCCTTTATCGGGGAAGGACTTTTGAACATAGAAAAAGATACATACCAATAAAGATCCATACTTGAATGATTGTCTCTTATCTTTCTTTATCCTTTCCATGTTCTCCATGAATTGACTTCTCGTCATCTCACATAGATCATATGTTGAATTATCCTTCACAATCTAATAGGAAACATGAATAGCTCTACCTGACACATTGTTAACTCAACTGGACTGGTAAAATTTGTATCCTATCACCATAGATGAAAAACAAACTTCCTTGCTTGCAATATGATCAAATTAATTACTCTCCCATTTGGTTTGTATTTGGTTAGTTTAGTGACTATATGAGTAGCCAAAATTCTCAATGTACATTCCAGACCTTATGCTCATAATCACATGATTCTGTGAATTGATGTCTTTGAAATCTTGTGATGTCTTTCCAGCTATATAAATTGATCATGGAATCTTCTCAACACATAAAAAATCCATTCAGGATAGAATTTGGTAGGTGTTAGGGCATATTAATGCCATACTTTAGAAGCCCTAGGACAACTTTTACTAGGATATTTTCCTTGTTTTCATAATTATTTTCTAGATACTTTTACTTATATTTTCTATTATGTGGCATGCTGCCACCAAACCTATTTTGTGGTTAGAAACACTTAAATATGCTACGCTTGGATGAATATGATAGATTACTTATTTTAGAATTATAGTTATGTCTTTTTGGAATGAATTTTTTGTTCAAACATGAATGATGAATGTGTATCTTGATGTTTGTTATCATAAATTTGTCTAACATCTGGAGTGTAGGACACAAAATTAGCAATCGTTACCTTGACCAAGTAAAACACCCCCATGTTCTGGACCAACAAGTGCATATGGAGAAACCTCAGCCGCAATGCAAATGGAGTCAGGATGATCAAGGTGGAAAAAGACAAGCAAAGAACCATGCATAATAATAAATTATTTGAGGAAATCTAGGGAAGAGTGGGAAGTTGGATTTGTTTTCAAAAGAATTTATTTCATCTTTCATGGATCTATCAAATCTCCAGTTTTTTAGTTCCCTTTCATATTTAATAGGGTTGTAATAAAAGCTCCACCTATCTTTATGGCATGACTAGATAGCAGTTAAATGTTTTTATTTCTTTAAATGAAGTCCTACTCCTGTGTGAGAAGGGGGGCATCATCAGTTATAGTTTACATTTTGTTTCTTTATAGTTAAATTTGTAATACATTTTTGATCAATAGCGAATGAAAATTTAAATCTACAGTTCAGTATAATTGAGTTTGGATACTCACTCAAGGGGGCCCACTTGGTGAGGAATCTATGTTAGCTAGATAGGATCATTTACATATAGTTTAAGTTTCTTGCATCTTGGTTTTGTATTTCTGGTGTTAACATAGTTCCTAGAGCCAAAAGTCGTAGGATAGTCCAGCACTTCCTACAGCCAAAGAGACAGAACTGTTGAAGCAATATGATTATGTTTTCTAGTCTTTTCAAGTTATAGTGTTCCTTTAAGAAATTTCACTTCTGCATTTCCTTTCTAGCATTCTTTACAGCTTTAGAATAGTTTCCTTTCAAAGCAATTTACTTCCTGCAACTATAGAATAGTTTCCTTTCAAAAATAAATTTGTTTCCTATAGCCATAGTGTGGTCTGACTAAGAATCCTTGGTGCATATAATTTTATGACCCATTTCAAGTAATACATCCCTAGGTTGATAAATTAAATGAGTTTCTATAAAGGAGGATAACTTCTCGGTCAGATGTCCAATCCTTGAGTTATGGTACTTGCCTAGTATTTGATACCTTAATAGAACCGATCATTTTTGGCGCCATTTTCAGGGGCGGTGTCGAAGCAAGTTCTTTTCCTCAGCCATTGGTAGATTTCAATTGAAGCATGTACATCCTTTTTAAAAAGGGTTTTCTATGAAAAATTATTTCACTCCACCACCACAATCTTTCATTTACCTGTATGCATAGAAGAAGAAGAGACGCTCTAGGTAGGTGCTTACCCAACTAAGCCAACAACCGTTTAGGAGATATATTTGTATCCAATGAAGACAAAGATGAGGGTCAGTTCATGGATGCAATTTTCAACCTTCCTATATCAGCATCATCATCATCATCATCTTCCGAAGGTGATCCACTGAACTTTCACCTTCTAGAAGGTGAACTTGAGTTTAATCCATTTGCAGAAGCCTTAGCCAATGTTAGAATCCAATACCTAGACAATCAAGAAGAAAATCCACTACCTCTAGTCATTTACCAATCACAAGGTCTCCCTAAGCGTCCACCCAGGATGGCAAACCCCCTACCTTTCCATTTCCCATTACTGATCAACATGATAACAACAACCTCAAGAATATTCCCTCTCCAGCGCTTCCCAAATGTTATGGCCTAGTGACCAAAGATCTAGGGACCTTTATCTTTGAGTTTGAAATCATCTTCCATAGTTAAGATTACACTATGGATTCCCATAGGCTCAAATTGTTTCATGCAACTCTCAAAGAGTCTGCATTAAGATGGTTTATGGGCTTAGCTAAGGATGTTGTTCATAATTGGGACGAAATGAAGGTAACATTCCCAGAAAAGTTAAATAATACTGTAGGGGAAATGATATGAGAGGGGATGACATCTTCAAAATGACCCAAAGGGAGGATAAAATCCTAGAGGATTATGTGTCAAGATTCTTGTTCAGCCTACAGAAAAATACTCATCACCAGCTTACTGAGGAGTCCCAAAAAATTCTCTTTCTACGGGGTATAAATAAAGGATGCATTGAGGCCTTGGATCTTATGGCCAAAGGAGATATCACCTAATCCACATGGGGTGATATAAGTAAATTATTCCTCAATTAATCAAGAGCTGCAGTGAAGAAGGGTAGAGGATATAAAGCCACAACAGGAAAAAATATTGGCACTGGAGCCTCACAGATAGAAATCACACATTTACTGTCTTACTTCAAGAAGGAAATTATCAATAACATGGAAACCTAGTTGGACATAGTGCAGGTGAAAAAAAGCATGATGAGGTGGAAGCCATTCTAGCAGAATTTTGTCTGCATTGTAGACAGAAGAAGAGAGATTATCGTTGCAAGTTGGTTGCCAACATGGAGACTGCATAAATACCCATTGATTAAAAGACAATTGAAGGAGATAATGAGAAAGTATTCTTTATTGCACAATGAAGACCATGGGCTCAAAGACAAGGTATGCCTCAGGATTCGCTTACTTTTAATGGTCCATTCTATAGTAATCAATGGCAACAACCTATGAATAATCAATACCCTCAGAATAATCCTCAACCTTAGTGGAAGCCATACCCAAGTCCTCCATGGCACCAACCCCAAGGGAATCGGAAACTACCCCAAGGGAATTGGTAACAAAACCAAGGGAATTGGCAACCTCCATAAGGGAAGTGGCAAAAAAAACCCTCAGTGGCGAGGAGGTCAGCAATGGCCAAACTAGCAGTAGGGACTCCTGTAGCCACCACAATAGCCACAACAACAAGCCCTTCTGACACCTTCTATGGCCACTACAACACATCCTATGCCTAATCAACTCCTTTCGCAACCTCATCTAAATCCTAATAATAGGTCATCCACACCTCAGTAAAATATCTATTCAGTTGATCCAAACTAGTACCCTACCTACGCAATCAATGACATTCATTTACACTCAGGCACTACTCTACCCACACCTCCTATTATAATTGAAGTAACTCTAGATGATCCCCTACCTCAAACTACTTGAGAGTCCATTCTAGTAGGTCCTATGGTATTACTAGCACTAGTATAACCAGCTCCACCTCCCTTTCCACAAAGGTTGCAGGATGATCACTCGAAACATAAAGATGATGCAACCTTTGACATCCTAGACCAATTAAAGAACATCAATGTTCAGATTCCAATTTTTCAAGAAATAAAGGATGTCCCCACATATGGGAAGGCTATAAAAGAAACCTTCTTTAAAAATCTTTGTCATAAGCGGAAGGACCCCTCGACAGTCCATGTCCTGGGTAAACTTTTTGATATCATGCTTGGAAAAATAGTGGTCCCCAAGTATACTGATCTAGGTAGCTTGGTTGTTGAAGTAACCATCAATGGGATAGCCATAAAAATTCATTGATAGACTTAGGGGCTGCAATAAATTTCATGACAAAGGATATCATGTAGAAACTCCACATCACTACCCTCTGGGAAATACCCACTGTCCTGTAGCTCACAGATAGTTCTACAGTCAAACCCGATGGGGTAGTGGAGGATATAGTTGTTGACCTTGAAAACCAATCTTACCCTGTAGACTTTATGATCCTCTCTCCTAAAGCCACATTAGGAGGCTATCCCATAATTATTTTTCAACCTTGGCTGGCTACTGTTGATGCCTTTATAGGATTTTGCTCAGGCAATATGACCATTTCTAATGGTCAGCATACTAAGACATTAGCCTTATACCCGCCAGCACAACCACAAATGGATTTTGCCTCACCAATATGGTCTAACATTAGAGAGGAGGCCAAGGTATTCAATTCAGTAGCCCAACTCATGATGTTAGAAAGTGATCCTTTCATGGAGCTACATGAGGAGGACACCATAATCACCAATATTCAGTAAAACCAGTATGGTCAAGATTCATATTCCATTAACTGTCTCAGCCCCCATAACTTCTCCTTGCATGCTTTGTACCCTGATTGTGCCTTACCTCCCTCTCATGTAGCCAAGCACCTCTACCACCAAGTGCTCCCCCATGAGGTCTAAACACCTCCATTAAGTGATGCATCTATGTTATAACTCACAAAGCAATTGGAATTTTCCTGTGACCGTTGCTTATATATTAATAGCCAACTTACAAATCAGCAACAGACATCTTTGACCAACCTGCTGAAGAGCCATACCACAAACTTTGCGTGGAATTATTTAGATATGAAGGGTTTGGACCCTAAAATATGCACCCACCAGATCTTCCTAAAATAAGACAAACATCCTATCAGACAATTCTAGAGGCGTATAAACCATGCGTTAAGAGAAATAGTCAAAACAGAGTTGCAAAAACTACTGAACACCGATTTCATATACCCCATCTCTGAAAGCTAGTGGGTCTCACCTTTAGTCATTGTCGCAAAGAAAGGAGGAAAGTGGTGAGTATGTATCGACTATAGGGAACTTAAAAATGCCACCAAGAAGGACCATCTTCCCCTGCCATTTATAGAACAAGTTCTAGATTCCCTAACAGGAAAATGTTACTTTTCTTTCCTGGATGGATATAGTGGCTACAACCAGATCAGGATCCTTCCTCAAGATCAGGAGAAAAAAACATTCATTTCCCCTTGGGAAATGTTTGCCTACTCTGTACTTCCTTTTGGCCTTTATAATACTCCAGTTACATTCCGGTGAGAAGTCATCAACATTTTTGCTGATATCTCCCATGATTGCATGGAAATATACATGGACAAATTCAAAACTTATGAGGAAACCTATGAGGAAGCATTGGTCAATTTGGCAGAGTTCTTACCAGGTTTAAGGAGCATAATTTGTCCCTCAATAGTGAGAAATGCTTCATGATGATGCAGGAAGGTGTGGTGTTAGGTCATTACATCTCTGCCAAGGGAATACAAGTGCATCCAGTGAAAATTGAAGTCATCATGAACCTACCTACTCCCACCAAACAAAGGATGTTTAGAGCCTTCTGGTGCATGCTGGTTATTACAGGTGATTCATTAAGGATTTCAAAAAATTATCAAGGCCCATGTACTCCCTTCTCACAAAGGATTCAAAATTTGTATGGAAAACATCTTGTGAAGAATCCTTCATATAGATGAAGAGAGTACTTACACAAGCACCAGTTCTCAAAGGACCTAATTGGGCATTACCATTTCATATACACATAGATGCCTCTAACCATGTTGTAGGCACTGTCATCGGATAGAAAGATGGACCATTGGAGCATGCCATCTACTTTATAATCAATAATTTATAGGGCGCAGAGTTGAACAATATAGTCACTAAAAAGAAACTTCTGGCTGTGATTTATGCATTGAACAAGTTTTGTCACTACATAACCAATTACCCAACATTTGTGCATACTGATCATGCAGCCATCAAGTATTTGGTAAAAAATCCTTCTGTTATAGGTAGGCTTTTCAGAGGGCTCCTATTTCTATAAGAGTTCGACATCATGATAGTGGATGAACTAGGTAAAACAATGTAGTGGCTGATTTCCTATCCAGATTACAAAATGATGATGACCCACTTGTCATCGATGACAATTTTCCAAATGACCACTTTCTTTCTATTTCCACTCATACCCACTGGTATGCTGACATTTCCAACTATATGGTTACTCAAAAGGTACTACCACATTTTTCTTCCAAGGAAAATAGGCTATTAATGAAGAAGACTTTCAATTTTTCTTGGCTGGCCGATTGTCTCTTCTACACTAGACCCGATCATATTCTGAGAAGGTGTATTCATAAGGATGAGACATATCATATCCTTCATGCTCACCATGATGAACCATGTGGTGTCCATTTAGCGGCCAAACGTATAGCCATGAAGATACTCAATATTGGCTATTACTGGCCCACTCTCTATAAAGATGCAACCAATTACATCCGCAAGTGTGATAGATGTCAGCGGATGGGCTAGCCCACCAAATCAGATGAAATTAATCTATTTCCTCAAGTAATAGTCACTCCATTTGATAAATTTGGAATATATTTTGTTGGACCAATTCATCCCCCATCAAATGACAACTCTTACATTTTGGTTTGTACTGACTATGTCACTAAATGGGTGGAAGTGCGGGCTATGAAGCATGCAAGGGATAACAGGGTTTCACATTTTTTATATGAGAAAATATTTACCAGGTATGGTGTTCCATGGGAATTGGTCATAGATCAAAGAGCTCAGTTCACTTCTAATATGATCACTGCCCTTATGGAGGAATACAACATTCGCCATAGGAAGTCTAGTCCATATCATCCCCTGGAGAATGGTCAAGCCAAGATCACCAGCAGGGAGATTGAGGCCATCCTCACTAAGATAGTTTAGTTGCACAAAATAGACTAGATTAGTTGATTACAGGAAGCTGTGTGGGCCTACCGCACCACATGGAAAACCCCTATAGGATTTACACCTTTTGAGTTGGTGTATGGAAAGAGTGCTATAATGCCCATAAAATTTGAGCATAAAACTTTACACACAACATTACAGCTCAACTTAAATCTTCCTGTAGCTCCAAAAGAAAGGCTCCTACAACTTAACTATCTGGATGAGATCCATAAGGAAAATTTACACAACATAGAGTTGGTTTGGCTTTAATGAAAGAAATGGCATGACTCACATATACAAATTAAATTGTTTGTTCTTGGTGATTGAGCACTTCTATACAACTCCTGGTTTCAAGATAATCAAGGTAAGCTTACAACTCGTTGGCTTGGTCCTTATGAGGTTTAAATTTTTTTTGCTAATGGCGCAGTCCAATTGTCTACAATTGACCCTATCCGCTTCAAGTTATTGGTCAATGGACACATAATCCATCTATACCACAAACCAACCACTAAAGCAGAGTTCCTGTAGCAATTTGAATTTCATCCTGCCATAGCTGATACTTCTGCAGCCAATGGACCTCCTCCATCTAAAGACACTCCTACAGTCGATGGACCTCCTCCAGCTGAAGGCACTCCTACAGCCAATCGGGGAAATTTTTTGCTTCGGTCATCTCTTTGGCTACACTACAAAACAATCATAACAAAATTTTCATTTCTGACAAAAATCTCTCTTTCCAAAATAAAGTCACCATCACATCACATTCCATCAACCTTTTCTACCTCTTTCACTTACGTGTCCCATCATTATTATGTCACTCATTACTTTTCACTCCACACACATCATCTGATCTTTCTGAATTTTGGCATTTATTCATGATTACTCTCCAGGTACACATTCATTTATTGTTTGCAACATATTTTATTTCATTTTCTATTATTATACATTTCCTTGTAATTAATATTAGTCCATCCGAGTGTTGCTGTACTTTCTAACCACACATGCGAGCAAACTTGTCATAATTTTCATGGGGGGAAGTTCATTAACTCATGTTTTTCCATAATAACCCTTGGTTAAGCCATTCCGCATCGTCATTTTGCAATTTATCGATGTGACAACCCCAAAGAATACAAAATTCTCTGCTAAGTTTTTATTTTTTAATTTTCAAAAACCCAACTCATATTTCCAGCTCTGGTTTTTGAAAACTTCCCCTCTTCTATAAACCTCATAAAACCTTGTTTCTCCTGCAACCATACCTCTAAAGAAACAATGAAAATTAAAAAAGTGCTCTGCTGCGTCTATGGAAACTCCTCCATGATGAAGTGGTCATTTGAGCACACCACAGGCAAACAAAATGGACTCACCTGCGATGAATGGGCCATCTTCTAAAGATCCAATTGGGGAATCTTTAAAAGAATAACCACAAGAAGAAACCCCATGTAGAAAATGTCCGAACATCATGGAAATAGATCCTTCAACTGAGGAAAGGGACATAGAAACAATGAATATGGAAACACCATGCATGGAGATAGAACACAACAAAACTACAGATATGCCTTCTTCTTAGAAAGAGGTTGATCAAGGGAAGACACCCTAGTTCCAACCCCAGATGAATTACCCATTGATGGGTCAGACATAGTCAGAACAAAAAAGAAGGTCACTTGAGCCACTCCAATTAAAAAGAGTCAGGTAACACTTCACTCCCTTTCCATTGACTATTTTAATCAAATGCAATATGAAAAGTAAATGTGGGAGCTGGAAAAGGATAGGTTAAAAAGGGAACTAGGCAGGAAACAACAAGAGGTACAATTTCTATAGAGGAAGTTAGATTCGGTTACAAATTTAATTCTGCAATTAATAGAATGTAGACCACCTCCTAGGGTCTATGCTTTGTGTTTGAAGGAACAATTTCTCATGTATAAATTGATGAGGATCCTTTGGGATCTACACACAGGCATATACATGCCATAGGAGTTTGCAACTGCATATGACCAGTCACCAGATTGTATTCAAAATTTTTTATGTGAACTTTACTTGCATAATTATGTTGTTCCCTTTGATACTGATTGGAATCCTTTGCTAATTGTTGGAGATATCCACCTATCCTCTTTACTCTCTTGGTCCAATAATGAGATCAACTATGGGTAACAATTAAGAAAATATAGGGGAGTTGAACAAGCTATCACACTTCCCTTACGACTAGAAAGTGGTAGTCCCCGTGGGTTGTATTATGATTGGATGAAGATAGTATATGGGATGAAATAATCTACCCACCAAAAGAGGATACTGAATAACATGGAAGAGGTATTTACAACATTTGAGTAGCTCTCCTTATCAGATGGAAACAAGGTAGCAGAAGGGTTGAGACATAGATGGGAAAGATTACCATTGGCATTAAAGAAGGCTGAACCTCACAGCCTTATCAACCAAAGAGATGTGGTATAGATAGTTCAATAGTACATACGCCTGGACAGGAAACCTTGTCCTAAGAAGTGGCTTCCACTTTCCTTCCAACCCCCTCTTCTCTTGTGGCCACTATATAGCTATATTAACAATGAAGTAGATGAACAACTGGAAATGAGTAGACAAATTAAAATGGAGCACACCAATGGTTATTATTGGCATGTAGGCACCTCCATGACTGGTGAGACATAACAAGGGGATCTTCAAGTACTTGCAAAGATCAGGAATGTTTTAGTGCATGAGGACATGCATTAATCTTTGTAGGGGGAAGAAATGATAGGGCATATTAATGCCATACTTTAGAAGCCCTAGGACAACTTTTACTAGGATCTTTTCCTTGTTTTCTTCATGCCTTTCCAGATAATTTTACTTGTATTTTCTATTATGTGGCATGCTGCTACCAAACCTATTTTATGGTTAGAAACACTGAAATATGCTACGTTTGGATGAATATGCTAGATTACTTATTTTGGAATTATAGTTGTCTTTTTGGAATGAATTTGTTGTTTAAACATGAATGATGAATGTGTATCTTGATGTCTATTATCATAAATGTCTCTAACATCTAGAGTGTAGCGCACCAAATTAGCAACTGTTACCTTGACGAGGTAAAATGCACCCATGTTCTCGATGCTTGACCTGGTCTTACAGCAAGTGCATATGGAGAAACCTCAGGCATAGAGCAGATGGATTCGGGATGATCAAGGTGGTAGAAGACAAGAAAAGACCTAGGCATAATAATAAATTCTTTGAGGACATCTAGGGAAGAGTGGGAAGTTGGTTTTGTTGTAAAAAACATTTCTTTCCTCTTTCATGGATCTATTCATTCTCCACTTTTATAGTTTCCTTTCATGTTTAATAGGGTTGTAATAAAAGCTATGCCTATCTTTATGGTGTGACTAGATAGCAATTAGATGTTTTTCTTTCTTTAAATAAAGCCTCACTCCTGCATGAGAAGGGGGGTGTTATCAGTTATAGTTTACATTCTGCTACTTTACAGTTGAATTTGTAATACATTTTTGATCAATAGTGAATGAAGATTTAAATATACATTTCAGTGTAATTAAGTTTGGATACTCACTCAAGGGGGCCCACTTGGTGAGGAATCCATGTTAGCTAGATATGATCATTTGCATATAGTTTAAGTTTCCTACATCTTGGTTTTGTAATTCTAGTATTAACATAGTTCGTATAGCCAAAAGCCGTAGGATAGTCCAACACTTCCTACAGCCAGAGAGGCAGAACTGTTGAAGCATTATGATTATGTTTTCTAGTATTTTCAAGTTATAGTGTTCCTTCAAGCACTTTCACTTCTGCATTTCCTTTCCAGCATTCTTTACAACTTTAGAATAGTTTCCTTTCAAATCAATTTACTTCATGTAGCTATAGAATAGTTTCCTTTCAAAAAGCAATTTGTTTCATGCAACCATAGTGTGGTTTGAGTAAGAATCCTTGGTGTATATACTTTGCTGACCCATTTTAAGTAATACGTCTCTGGGTTGATAAATTAAATGAGTTTCTATAAAGGAGGATAGATTCTCGGTCAGATGTTTAATCCCTAGGTTATGGTACTTGTCTATTATTTGATATCTTAATAGAACCAATCAGTAGAAATTTCCATATCGTAAATAAAACCCTTCTCCCATAGATGCTTGTGCTCGACTTTGAACTTTGCATTGATGCACATATCCTTGTATTCTTTCTGGATTGC
This sequence comes from Thuja plicata, assembly GCA_018584345.1. Classification (NCBI taxonomy): domain Eukaryota; kingdom Viridiplantae; phylum Streptophyta; class Pinopsida; order Cupressales; family Cupressaceae; genus Thuja; species Thuja plicata. Next base: position 1,114,165 of record MU225447.1, read on the forward strand.
TTCAACTCCCAATTCTTTGATTCTACAGTGGATATAAGAATAAAATTCTTTAATCAACATCACACCATGAGGGATAGTGGATAGGGCACAAGAGATATGAATCTCAACTTCTTTTCTTGGGTGCAATTTGAATATAGGTTGAGGTTCCTTAGAAATATTCACCGGAACTGGTGTATCAATTTTTTCAACCATTACAACCAACTACAATAGCACACAAATCTAACCATAGATTGAAATGATATCTTATAATACATAGGTTATAATTCAAAAAAACTTGATATGAAGCTAACTCAAGATTTCAATCACCAATATAACCTTTTGCACACACTAGCTCAAGATAGCTCTCAAATTGTGAATTGAAAGTAAGAGTGTGAAAATAAATTACTTGTTCCTTTATATATTGTTAGTTAAATAGACAATGCATACAACAATGGTAGGAATAGTTTCACATCACTGATTAACACTTATGAAACAGTTGGCACCCAACCAACTGTAATAATAGCTATGAAATAGACATTAAAATCTTAGCGCAGTCTATACACAATCTAAAAAACAAAATCATAGAAACTACACCATAATGTGTATATTGATCTTTGCAGCTCTTGAGCCTAGGGGATATGTAATGGATTTGTATTTAAGTTCTCCCCCTAAGAAAATAATATGCTTAGTTTACCGATGTAACTTTTGTTGGAACTGGTTCTTTTAGAGGGGTTGACATTCATATTTTATTTATTTATGTCAACATATGTTTCAGTTGAATTCTCAGACGGAGTGGATATCACTCGTATAGGGAAGATTGATAGAAGTGTACACAAAATATATAGGCTTTCAGAGTATGTGAGCATGTATATTTATATAGGGATGAGAAGTGACCTTATATCTAAGGTCACTTGGCTTAATCTTACTATTGGCATAATTTATAGTTGTTTTGGTCAAGACTGGTTACAGAACAATGACAAAGAATTGTGACAGAGTTTGTCTCTTGGTTTTGGAGATAACTTGGATGTGAGAATGATTTATGATTTGTGAGTTTAAGGTGTGGTAGAAGATATGTTTGATAAATTTTCTTGCAATTTTTGGTTTGTTGTGTTCTTGGTGACATCAACTAAAGCATGTTATCTTGAGATGATCTATTTGTGGTAGATGAGATTTTGTAAAATCCTTTAATTAGGTGGACTAAATAAGTCTTTTTGTACTCTTGACCAATTATAATACTCCTAATAGGGTAAGCTACTAGAAGTAGCTAAATTTTTAGCTCTAACCAAGAAACCTTTATTTTGCAGAAGTGAAGGATTATGGGTACCATCCCCACCACTATTTTTTCCTCTAACAAAGGATTTTTGCGTGACCAAAAAATCATGGTGTTATGTGTCATGGTTTATTGATTTACTTTATATGATTTTCAATGTTTTCTACAATATTCTCATCTCGGTAAATGGTCAACATTGTATGGTAAAAATTTTATAAGCACTGATTCACCCCTCCTCTCTCAGCACTTACCTTTCCATAAGATTAATCCAACAATTAGTATCAGAGATAGTCTCTCAAGATAATAGTTTAAACACCTATGAGTAAAGATCATGACCATGGAAAGTTACAAGAAATCCAATAAGATTGATAGTCTTAAGTTTGAGTTTGAGAGTGCACATGAAGTGATTGAATATTTGATAAGAAAGTTAGAGAAGTCCTTAAAAGTAAGGAAGCAATTATGCAATGAACTCAAATCCACACAAGAGCATGTTGATACTCCTGAAACAACATACGAAGGTAGTCTGAGTGGTGAAGCTTATTTTCCCATTGCATAACTCATGGAAAAGAAAAAGAAACTCACCGAGCAACTAAACATGGCTAAGATTGATCAAGAAATACAAGCATTGAGAATGAGTGAGATTGACTCTAAGGGAGCAGTTGAAAACACACTAAGAATAGCTGAAGAAGACAAAATAAAGTTTGAAATTGTTGGAAAGTTGACTCCTAGGGAGTATATGACTTATTTTGTGTTGTCATTATGGTAACAAAGTCATATTAAGTTTTGACAACAAATTTTGTTATGGAAATTGACTAAGTATAGAAGACAAGAGATAATAGAGATACACAGATGATCAGAGCACCAGCACATGTGCATACAACCGATTCAGACTAAGCACCTTTAGACATAAGCTCTATGATATGTTTTTATGCTTACCTTATACACGCATGGTACAGAATGTCAGTACGGATAAGTTGCAGAAAGAACAAGTACATAGGCAGTTCAGAATACAGAGTATGAAGCCGACTTCAGGTTTTTGATTAATGTGTAATATTTTGTTGTGTAAAGGCTAAGCGCCTATTGTAATTAGTTTTTAATAATGTATTAAAAATTATTTTAGACATGCTTAAGCCAATTTGTTTGGAAGCATTTTGAATGTTGTTTTTGGGGCGACTAAGGTCTTGTTTATAGTCGCATCTATTCAGGCATAAACATATATATATATATATATATATATATATATATATATATGCAATGTAAAGGTATATTACAAGTGTCAAAAAAAGATGGAGAGTAGAGATATGAAAGAATAGTATAAATATGTTAGTATGAGAAAGAGCCCTTAAAGAAGATAAGAGCTTAAGCGCATAACAGGAACTGATCAGACATCTGTGTCATATACAACAGTTCACTTTTGGATATAGTGCATATCTATTCTCAAGAGGTTGTAGCCTTCTTTCTCATTGAGCAGTGAGCTCTTGGACAGTGAGTCTTCACCCCTAATAGGGTTGTTTGTAAAGAATCCTAACAGGGTCAGGCCTTTAACCAGGTATTTGTACTTGCATTATAAAGACTGCTCCTAACAGGGAAAAGGAACTTAAATAGGTTCATTATACTAGTGCAATATTTGTGGGTACTAATTCCCACTGGGGTTTTCCTCTAATCAAGGTTTCCCCGTAATCATATCATGTGTTATGTGTTCTTGTGTCAAGCTCAAATTGATATAAATTTAATTTATGTTTAAAGTTGCTGAAATAGAATGAATAGTTAAACACTGATTCACCCGGCCCCCTCTCAGTGTTTCCAAAAATTGGTATCAGAGCTCTGGTCCTCTGAAACAAAGTTTAACCACTTGAGGAGATCATGGATTCAGCATAAGAAAAACATCTAAAAAAGAATCTTGAAGCAACCCTTGAAGATCTAGACAGATCTAAGAAAGAAAATGAGGAACTTAAACTAAAAGTTGATGGCTCACAAATGCTTATCAAAATGTTAAGAAAATATTTGAAAGATTGCTATACAAATGATTTGGGTAAAATGGTCAAGAAACTGAATGAAGAAAATTTATCATTAAAGGATAAGATAGAAGAATTGAATGATCAGTTAACTAATATCCTAACAACTATTGAAGAGAAGAACAAAGAAAATAAACAGTTAGATGAAGAACTCATGCAAGCTAATATGAAAATCTTGGAATTGGAAAACATCAAGAATAAGATTGAATCTGAATTATCAAGAGCAAAAGACAAGATTGATAAACTACACACAAGTTCTGATCTAATTCAATCACATCTTTATGCACACAAACTTAAATGTGATACCACTAGTATGGGATATAGTATAGCTCAAACTAAAATCAACTCAATACAAGAAACAAAGAAAGCACAAGAAGCATCCATAGAAGCAAGGAAAGAAGAGAACATGAAAGAGACTAAAACTGAACCACCTAAAGATGAACTCAAGCAAGTTAATAGAACTTTTTATTCTTGTAACAAGCATGGACACTTGGAAAGATATTGTAAATAAGTAAGACCTTTTAATGGTTATTGTTACTCCTATACCAAGTTTGGTCACATGGCTATTCATTGCAGGACAAATAAAACAAAATTAGTCATAACTAAACCAAAGGAATCAGACTCAATATAATTAGATAAATCAACATCAAAGAAACTTACAGAATATTACATGTCAGATATGTAATTAAAATGGACACACAACTAAAAAATGTAGCATGATGAAGAATAACATCAGACCTCCTATCATTTGTCACTCATGTGGAAAAGCTGGACACATCTCAAGGTTCTGCAGGTCAAGAACACAAGGTCAAGAGAATCCTAAAAAGTCTTTATTTGAAGAATCAGGAGAAGTTAAGTTTGTGCAAGCTAAAGCTAATTTAGATAAAATATGGATTGAAGTAAAGAAGGATAATGAAGAGAACAAGGTAGATGCCTCCTTAGTGGATGCACCTTCTACTTCTGGATAGTTGACCCTCATGGTCTTAGGGGGATCTATTCTAGCTCTGAACCCCTACATGGTTGGTATACTCATCTCTGAGTATGCGCATTTGTATTCATGTCAGTGATAAAAAAAGAATGCAGTATGCATTCATGCATTGTCTATACTACATTTTGAATAAATTTTGAAAGTCTCAGTGAAAGCACTTACGACATTAAATGCAAAAAAACTTTATATAAATTGGTGGATTGATTGATTATTCTCATTGTTTACATCTGGGATCATAGAATTTGTAGAACATAGGAGCACTAAGCATCAAAGCATTTAAAGGTATCGATTTGATCAGTTTACAAACATATTGCAAGTTGAAATGGAACCCTAGCAGTCACATCATTTCAAATCGTCATGAAACCCTATTTATCCAAACAACAAGTATGGCCACTCTAGTTGTATTTGACATTACTAAAAGGAAAATATTTGTTTTTAAGAAGCATCCCTTCAAGTCCATACTAGATGATGTAGAAGGAGAATTTTCTAAGACTCCGTTAGGAGTCGTGCATGTAGAAGACATTTGCATGTACATATACTGTAAAAAGGAAATTGTTGGAGATAACAGTATTGCTACTCTCATGGCCTCAATGATGAAACTAGACTATTCATTCAAGGATAATACGCGCATCTCACTAATAACCCTATCTTTGAGTACTGTAATGCGCACAAGTTTTACGAGCCAGAATGGGTGAATATCTAATTGATTAGGATAAATGATGACCTATATTGGATTGGTGAGGTTCTTGTCCGCATCACTACAAAACTAATTCATGAAATTACTGGACTTTCCAAAACTGGACTAGTACTTCCTACTGGTAAGGATGTTAAGAAGCAGGTTGAAAAATCATGTTTATCAAGAAGTGAAAGGAGCGGTATGACAGTTGATCCTATTAAGGAGGATGATATCAAACTACTCACTATGATACTTGGATACAAGTTTTAGCAAGCAAGCAGACTGAATAGTGTGTCCACAGCAACAGTTCTGGAAATAATAAGGATGGTGAGAGATATCACTTAGTAAAATCTATGTGAACTATTGCATACACAACTGATTGAGAAAATTTGAGCTATTAAGCATGACAGGAGAAAGATATTCAGGTTTGGCTCATTAATAATCTATCTATACTTCCATATAGTAGGTAAATCTTCCATTCTTTACCTAGACAAGAGTAAACCTACTATGTCCCAGATATCACTCAAGGCTACATCAGAGAGTAGCATGAAGGAATCTATGGACATGGATATCAAAACATTCAGGATCAAGATGCAGAAGAGGTTTAGGATACCTGAGAAGATAGTTGAGAAATACAAAGACACCATATGCTTCATGGTGGGGACTGACTGTACTTGCATAGAGGCAGTTGAGCCTAGAAAAAAATGGATTCACCCTCTTGGTTATGAAGTTGAAGAACATGTTTTGGAAGGTTATGCACAAGTCCTCCTATCTGCACCCAAGGATCCTAATGAACCTAGATGGGGTACTTGCAGAGAAAAGACAAATCAAGTTGATTCTATCTTATACAATGCTGACAACAAAAGGAAGGCATCAAGTATTACCTCAAATATCCTAAAAGTTCATGGGGTTACACAAGAAGACCTAGACAGAGCTAGGGAAGCTAAGATTGCCAAAGAACTTGAGAAAAATCCCATAGAAGTGAAAATGGAAAATTCTGATGATATGCCCAAGAAGAAGAAGAAATCAAATGAAGACACATTTGCGCCATCAACCACCATTGATCTAGAATCTTTTCCACCTTCTGTACCTAGCAAGTTGACTAGAAGGAAGAAGCAAGTTCCTATGATTCATCCATCCTCAAGGACCACAAGGAGAAAGGTAAAGAACACACAAGCCCCTCCTGAGGTAGGATTCAGGCATAGTCTAACAGTCCTAAAGAATATAATTGTTAATGATGGAAGACTAGAATCTATCAAGAATGTCTATGATAAGTATCAAGAGATAGACAAATCAAAAATTCATTCAATGATTATATCTCATATGATTAAGTTTAAGAAGTCAGTATTGGAACTCAAGACAGTTATACCAGATAAACTATGGAACATACTAGACATATTAAAAAGGAAAACAATTTAAGAGGATATGAGGATAAGAGAAGAAATATTAGATAGTCTTATCCCTGTCTACTTGCATGATGAGAAATATATACTATTGGACTTAGTTAAACCTCATCTCAGAATCAAAACTAGAACACTTCATATCATGAATAAAGAGCATGATTTGGTTAGTGAAGAGACTCAAAAAGATTTTGAGCAAGTATTTCTGGATAGACATATGTATCCTTCAATGACGCCAACAACAAAGGTAACTCCAGTTCCTCCCAAACAAGTTATAGAACTAGTGATTCAAAATGCACCTAAGAAAGGTCCACAGGTTTCAACACCCTCAGTTTCAATAGCTTCTGATACAGTAAAAGATTCAGGAGATACTATAGTGATTGATTATATCAAGATACCCATGACCACTTCTAACAATGATATGGACAAAGTTGAAAAAGAATTTATAAGAACTAAAGAGACAAAGGAGGTATGCACTGATGACACATCTTTACAACAAGATGAAGTTCCCTCTAAAGATTCAATAGATTTGAATAAAGAGGAAGATAATAAAAATAATGACACACCAGTCATGGAGATCCCAGTAAAAATTGAATGCATGGATACTAGTCAGAATACTATACTCACACCATGCATTGAACCATCAACTTCATTTTTGTCAAGTTTAACTCCTGACTCAACAAGTCTAGATGCATGGGGAGAAGAAGACTTGATCAAGATCAGTGTCCTAGCCATGGAAAAAGCCAAAGAGAAACAAGTTATGAGAAACCCTCTCTTTTTGGAATCAGTGAACATTCTGAATGACCTAGTGCTTGCAGACAAGAAAGTGGCTAAAATTCAGTTAGTTGATGATGTAGATAGCATCCTAACAAGCTTCAAAGAACACTTTACAAGTTTAGTAGACTCAGCTACTAGAATTGCAGAAGATGAGTATAAAAAGGAAAGATTGAATGAACTGATAAAGATTTTTTCCTTAGATTTAAAGTCATTAAAGATTGGTCAAACAATGTTGAAAGAGTTGGCATCAAAAGGCATAAAGGTTATAGAAAATTGCATGGGTAGAGGCAAACTCACCTCTGAACATATCAAAAATATAGAAGAGGCAGTTATCTTGGTTGATAACATAAGACAATAAGTTGAAACATCATCCCAAGACATAAAAATCTGCAACAATATCTATCAAGGTTAGATAAACAAGATAGAAAAAGCTAAAATGGAGATCAGTAAGATAAGGATCAGGGAGACTCAACTGAGAAATGCACTTGCGCCCTCCTTAGCAGTTCTGGATGAGAACATTAAACGGATTGATGCAAACATTGCTACCTATGATCAATGACCCATCATGGATTTGAAAAAGATGGAAAATATTACATATGCCTTATGCGCCCATCTACAAACAATTGATGCACTAAAGGCATTCTGGCAGCAAGAGATGAAGAATCTGCAGATAGCGTATCCAGATAAATACATGGAGTAAGTATCTAGAGACTTACAATTTTAACACCTTTGTCATTAATGTTAAAGGGGGAGTAAAGTAAGTATGGGGAGTAGTGTATATATGAAAATAAATATGATATAGTATATGTTAAAAGAAGATAATATACAGTTTATGGTGTTAGTCAATTTTGAGTAACTTGGCCACATTCCTTTGTTGCCATTAATGACAAAGGGGGAGATTGTTGGAAATTTGACTCCCAGGGAGTATATGACTTAGTTTTTGTTGTCATTATGGAAACAAATTCATATAAAATTTTGACAGCATACTTTGTTGTGGAAATTGACTAAGTATAGAAGACAAGACAGAACATAGATACATAGATGATCAGAGCACCAGCGCACGTGCGTATGACCGATTTAGACTAAGTGCCTTTAGACATAAGTTCTATGATATGTTTTTATGCTTACCCTATACATGCATGGTATGGAATGTCAGTACTGATAAGTTACAGAAAGAACAAGTACACTAGAATTTTAGAATATAGAGTATGAAGCCGACTTCAGGTTTTTGATTAACGTGTAATATTTTGTTGTGTAAAGGCTAAGTGCCTATTGTAATTAGTTTTTAATCATGTATTAAACATTATTGTAAACACGCTTAAGCCAATTTGTTTGGAAGCATTGTGAATGTTGTTTTTGGGCCGACTAAGGTCTTGTTTATAGTCATGTCTATTCAGGCATAAACATATATATATGCAATGTAAAGGTATATTACAAGTGTCAAAAAAATATGCAGAGCAGAGATAGAAAAGAATAGTATAAAGATGTCAGTATGAGAAAGAGCCCTTAAAGAAGATAAGAGCTTAAGCGTATAACTGGAATTGATCAAACATCTGTGTCATATACATCAGTTCACTTTTGGATATAGTGCATATCTATTCTCAGGAGGTTGTTGCTTTCTTTCTCATTGAGTAGTAAGCTCTTAGATAGTGATTCATCACCCCTAACAGGGTTGTTTCTAAAGACTCCTAACAGGGCTAGGCCTTTAACTAGGTCTTTGTACTTGCATTGTAAAGACTACTCCTAACAGGGCAAAGGAACTTTAACAGGTTCATTATACTAGTGCAATATTTGTGGGTACTAATTCCCACCAGGGTTTTCCTCTAATCAAGGTTTCCCCATAATCATATCATGTGTTATGTGTTCTTGTGTCAAGCTCCAATTGATATACATTTGATTTATGTTTAAAGTTGTTGAAATAGAATGAATAGTTAAACACTGATTCACCCCCCCTCTCAGCGTTTCCAATAGAAATAAGAATATCTAAGAAAGACACTAAAATCATGAGGATGACGCAATTATACTATAATATGACTAATGAACTAGTGAGTGCTAACATAGAGTCAGCAAGAAAACAATTTGAGAATCAAGCAATGAAGTGTGAAGCTGATAGATTGACCAGAGAACTGAAATCTGAAAGAGAAGCCAATGAGATACTGAAGAGAAATGAAGAAACATTGAGATCATTGGATGCACAACTTAAATTTTAGAGACAACCAAAAGACAAGATAGGATTAGGATTCAATAGTAAGAGCACTACTCAGAAAGGAGAGTCCTCCAATCAAGCTGAAATTCAAGGAAATTATACTCCACCAAATTTAAAAAAACCTAGTTTCCATTATCGTGGGAAGGCTAGGCACACTGAAAATGTATGTAGAAGAAAAAGAGGTAAGTCACCAAGTTCACCCAAGTTTTATGGGCATTTTTATAACTGTAACAAGTATGGGCACCAAACACATGAAAGTAGATCAAAGACTAAGAACAACACAAGAAAGACAAATTTTGATGGCTACTGCAACAATTACAACAAGTATGGTCACAAATTTGAAGAATGCAGATCACCAAATAGAAATGAAAAATGGGTACCAAATTGATAGAATATGCCAAATAATCGATAGGGTACATCCATACCATGAGACTATAACACATGGATATCTTGTTTGGTCTATGGAAGATATGGGCACATTGCTGCAAATTGCATGTTGTTACATGGAAGGAACAATAAAAGATCTTGAATAAGCCTTGACATGGCATGATTCCATTGTCACAAGCTAGGTCACCTTGCCATAGATTGTAGGTACCGAAGCAAAGCCCCTACTAAGGAAGAAACATCTAAAAAACCTAAAGTAAATGTAGAAGAAATTAGAGATCAGATGAATAAGACATGGAGAAGAAAGACCATGGATTTGAAGGCATTATATTTTTCCATTAGTATACACAAGGAAAAACATGATCTGAACCATCTGTTTACTCTACACCGATAGATAGGGCACAATACTACCCAATGCCAAGGTTACCCGACAAACACTGTTCAGTGTTATCTGATGACAAAAAGGAAAATGGAACCCGACGAGTAACAACAGTGCAACCCAAAGAAATAGAAAAGAGAGGAGTCTGATAGACAAAGGGAACCCAATGAACAGTTCAAAAAAGGAACACCGACAGACTTCTGTTCAACCTGACGACCAAGAACCGACAGTTAGTTACATCCCACAAAAAGTGGATCTGACTTTCCATGTTAGATAAATCATTGAAGTTGTATTTATAGATTCTTTATTTTCTTTTTGATCCATTATGTGCATAGGAATCAATGTATTTAATATTGTTTTAATTAGTTTTACTGATTTAAAACATGCAAACTAAAGATCAAGGTCAAGTTGTAAACCTTGGATCTAAGAGTTAACATTGTAATGCATGATTCCAAGATAGGTCAAATACTTGTATAAATAGATGCTCAATCTATTGTAAACAATAGTTATTCAATGAGGATTGTATCCATGGAGAGCATCTAAAAGACTGGACAAAGGATATCATGCAGAAGGACAGAAAAGAATCAAATCAGTTTCAAGAATAGGAACACAGGCTACTGGCGAGTAGAGAAAAGCTATTCATCAATCACTTAAGGTGAAATTATTATTCTGAGAGCTTTAATGGATCTATAATCAGAAATTGTAGATTGCATACAATCAGGTCAACATTTGTACTCAGTCTAATAAGTGTAGTACACATAAGAAATCCTTTCAAGAAAGGTGGGCTTCACCATCCTATTATAAATCTCATAACTGAGTGCACACTTAAATTAGTGTTGCTAAAGCTCTTAACATAGTAGATCTTAATAGGTCTCCACCTTAATACTCCTGACAGGGTAGATCATCAGAAGTGATCAAATTGTAAGCCTTAACTAGGTCCCTTCCATTATGTAGATAGTGAATTTTTGTGGGTGCCATCCCCACTGCAATTTTTACTTCCTAACAGGAGTTTTCTGCGATACCATATCTTGTGTTATGTGTTTATCATTTTCATGAATGTTTCTATGAATGTTGCAAACTATTAAAGATTATGAATGAAAAATACATGCATAAGAAAGAACAACAGTAATGGTCAGTAATGTAGTAATGAATGATTACTAATGATGAATTGGGAAAGGTGTTAAAAGTTTTAGAGGTACTGATTCACCCCTCCCCTCTCAGTACTACTTCCCATTAATTCCAACAGGATTATGGAACATCATTTGGAATAATTGAAGGCACCTCATCCTCCAAATCAGGTGCAACTAAATCTACCTAATCAGGTAAGAGGTATGAGTAGGAACTACGTGTTAAAATTCAAATCTTAATTGATTCCTAGTATATGTGCAGAGATCCATATGATAATACTTCGATGCATTTGGATATATATTGTTGAGTTGATGTTTCACTTTCATTCGATATAAGGAAATGAAATTTAGTTATTCGATAAAGTAAGTTGGATGAGCATTAAAATCCACTTTAATACCATTGGAAACCCTAAACCTATAAAATCCATATATAGACTATCGTCTATCATTATCACTTAACATTTTCTAGAGCAGCATGAACAGAGTTGAAGAACTGAGTCCTCAAGTAGTTAGGAGCGACTGTGAAGGTGATTCTATACCATTTTGAGCTTATTTGAATCTATTAAGGGTATTTTTTTTCCTAGGTGTGTTAGTGCAACCGAGTCTTAGACGCAACCCTAGTTCAAAAGTTTTGCATTTGACAAGAGGATATGGCCCTGAAAGCTCAAAACCCAGTTGTAGCTGAGAATATTGAGTACGTGAATTCCAAGTAAAAGCTACCTCCTACAAAGTCAACTGAACTAGACATGATGGGAGCACTTTCATCCATCCCAAAAAGATTTCTATTGATTGAAGATGTGCAAAAATTTACCCATTTCAAGGTTGAGGAGATATGTGGAGAAAATATTGATGCATCTTACCAGAAGTTATGTGCATACAAAAAACTGAAGAGTGATCATGTTCATCTAGAGTCAAAAGGTTTGACACATGCCCTACATATCCCAAAGGTATTTAAGAATGAATGGATAAGGATGGTACTTATCCAAGTACACGACCAATTTATGTGGCTAGATCAACCTATGAAGATCACAAAGGATGTGTTACATATTGTAATTGGTTACCCGATTGGAGACAAGCCTAAAGAAATCATATAGATTGAGAAGACCAAGCTGAGTGAGCTTACCAAAGCCAAATGGGATGGGAGAGGTCTGAGGATTTATACCATTGAATACCCTGAGTTGAATTTTGCATGAAATATCTTGTCCTACCGAGTATTCCAATCATCCAAAGTGGAAATCGTAAAGAAAGATATGCTTATTGATATATGTGAGATATTGTCAAAAAATATTGAAGACAACATGAAAACTATAAGGAAAGCCAAGACAAACACATTGAAGTTCGGTTCACTATTGGTATGCATATACTCTTACTTTGAGAACTTCTTTCCATCTATTGGAAATGTGAAATGGAGTGTTGATAGACTAGTCGTTTATAAAATATGTGAATACATAAATAGTCTAGGAGAGAATCTTGACATTGTTATGAATGATTACTTCTCTAATTTCCAAAAAAGAATGCATCAAAAATTCAGATATCCACCAGAACTAGTTGAGAAATATCATGATTCTATCTATTTTGAGGTAGAAACTGATCTATTTTTTATCAATGCAGTCGAGCCTAGGAGTATATGTCTAAATCCTATGGGATATGAGATAGATATAGAATTTTCATCAAAACAAATTGAAACTCTCTTTGCTAAGCCTATAGATAAAGCAGCCAAGAGGTATGGAACATATGAAGAAGTTAAGGCTAAGACCAAGCAATGTATCTTAGTACCTAAGATTCAAATAAAATCTTGCAAGATGAGTGCTAATTTGACTAAGGATTTGGGAATTGATAATGAATAATATAAGGTAGAAACCTCTAGAGTGGAAGGAAAGAAAACACAGTATTGAAGCCTTCATTTAAGCCTTCACCGAGCCCTAAATATACTAGATCATTAGCAAGGTCTATGAAATATCAAAAGCAAAGACGAATTCAGCTGAACCAAAAGATAGGATATATGTAAGAGGCAAGAAGGAAAACACTAAAACAAGGAGAAAATTCAAGCTAGAACTAGATACTGACTTTGAAACTAAAGAATTGAGAAAACCCAAAGTTGTGAAGAACAAGCCTCCACCACTGGGAAGTCTATATGAAATGTTAGACACAATGAAGAAGCATGGATCATTCAGAGGAATGAAGAAAGAAAAGTATGATACTCAAAGCAAAGAGAAAAAAGTAAAAATTTAAGATGTAAATGTTTACTCTTTACACAAATTCAGATACACGCCACTTTAAGTTATCATATTTTTACCTATAGAGTTATACAACAACATAGATGCAAGATGGAAATATGCTATGAATGGAGAAAAAAAATGAGAGAAATATCTCTTGTACTAAATATACCAAATATATCTATTGGAGAAATTGAGGAGACCTTGAAACAAACCTCCAAATGATTCCTTGTTAAGGATAGATCTTTAAGGATTCTGACAGGAGATTTGGAGAGATTACAGTTGGAAACCGATGCAAAATGGAGAGAAATGTTCAACATCAAAGGGCCTAAATCCCAAGCTGAACAAGAAAAAGAGAACACAACTGATGAAGTTGCCAAAGATGACCAAGGTAAGAATAATCATATTGATCTAAAAATTGACACTGATGAAATTATTATTGAGGATATTACAGACAAAGATCTCAAAGATGATACATCACAAGATGAGAATGTTAAGGCAATCGAGAACATCAATACAGAGAAAATGCACATCAAAGATAGAGCTACTACTTTAGAGCTTATATTAGAACAAGTACTAGACTATAACACAACTTAGGGTGATAATGATCTAGTTACTATGGATATAGATAATGTAGCAACCGACCGACAAAAGGAAACAAGGAAGGAAAAGGAAACAAAGAAAGAAAAGGTAAAGGAAGTTGAGAAAGACAAGAACATAGAGAAGGATAAGGTTACCAAGAAAGCAGCAACATTTAACACTGAATTAGTTCCCCCAATCGAGTCCATTGCACAACAACAAGAACCAAAAAAAGATAAATCAAAGGAAAAAAATGAACAGAAGGAAGCTTAGAAGCATACAATGAGTAGAAATAGGACACACTAGGAGAAAAGAAAGTAGAAGGGAAACAATAAATGAAGGAGGAAAGAAAAAAAGAAGAGAAAAGAGCTAGAACATGTACCAAAAAGATAATATCTGATGCACTAAAGGCATCACATTCACCAAAGAAGATAGAAAGAAGAAGAAATCAAAGAAGAGTAAACATGTACATTTGAGTCAACCGATCATCATACCAAATGTCGACTTGTCTACTATGGATTATGATGAAATGACTAAGTATACAGAGTTAATGAGACTTAATGCAATACAAAATAAGGCACAACAAAAGAGGAAGAAGATTGACGTATTGGAAAGCGTCAAGGATGTCTTACAATACATTGTCCCAGATGCCACCATTGATGAAATAGTAGACAACATTTGTCAGGTAGATGGACTAGTGGAGCAAGTCTAAAATCCCAATCAAGACACTACTTACTACATGATGAAGATTAATTCAAGGAAGATGGAACTAAAAATGTTTGAGTCCATTCTAGACAACATTGCAGAAGATAAGGAAACACTTTTTTAGGCAACAACCGAGATTGAGACTAAATTGTCCCATATACTTTCAATATTTTAGAAAGTTTGTTATATTTCAAAATTTACTAAGGAAATAAAGAAGAAAGATGAGTCTTTTGAGACTGAGTTGACTAAGTAGCTAAAACATGTAACCACTGAGCCTGGTTCCTTATAAGTATACTACTCGAGGTTGAAACACCTAATAGGGATGCGATAAGAACTACGACAAGAAGAGAATAAGAGAAGGGTGGAACTTCTAGAGCTACAAGAACTTTTGATTCCTCACATGGAATCCATGTAAACATAATTGAAGAAGGACAAAGTTTTGGTCAACACCCACAATAGTAGTTCACTTGACATAATCATTGGATTAGCAACTGATGTTGCTACTCATTTTGTTATACTTCAAACACTCAAAGATGCATGGGAGACATCTTAAACTGATATAAAGAGGAAGTACACACATTTTTTTACTAAAGTATAAGTTTACCCCACCGAGCCCTAACCAATTTGATTTTGGCATATTTGTCAAAAAAGTGGATAATACAGTTAAGTATAGTTAAAGGGGATATTATAGTAAAAGATGGATGATACAATATGTTTTGCTAAAGTATAGAAGGGAGATATAAGCATGTGTATAGGGGGAGTTACACATTATTTTGATGTACAAAATTTGTACAAATTTTGATGACTTTGAAGTTTTTGTCAAAATGCCAACTAATGCCAAAGGGGGAGATTGATACTCCTATGAGTTAATATGTTGTCATTAGTTTTTTCAAAGTCATAATAGCCAAGGAATACAATCATTAAAGAGAAAGAATACACCAAGGAAGATAGTTGGTAAAGAAATGTATCAATGATACCGAGCATCAAATAGTAGCATCTTATCGAGTTAAGTAGAGAACCATCACAGAGAATAATTAGTCACCGGGAAGAGTTAGTCATTGAGACATACAGAAGAGTTAGTCACAAAGAAACACATCAGAGTTAGAAACTGAGAAGAGTCAGTCACTAAGCAGATGGTTTTGTTACCAAGAAAGATCAAAGCTCATTACCAAAAACACCATAGTCGACATAACAATTCAAATTTGAATACACTGAACCTGGACGTCGAGTGGGAAAAATTTCACAGTATTCAAGAAAAAAGTTAGGTTGAACATTGGGATTGCACCAATATGATTTCACATGGCCATGAGGCAATTAAACCAATGATAACAAGAATAATAATTATGTTGGGAATGATACCAACATTGCACCGCCTCACCTCCACCGCAGAAGGAGAAGGATCAAACTAGGTTAACCACCTTAAGATCATATAAAATGAACAAAACATGAAGATGAAAGTAGAGTGTAAGATTACAAAGAGAAAAGGGAAATATTAAAAAGAGGAAGAAGTAGTTACAATGATAGAGCTAAAGACAGAATGAAGAAGATATTGAGTGCATAATAGTTGATTTACCGAGTGGAGAAAGAGGTAATGCACTTATAGAGCATAAATATTATGAATTACATTAATGTTGATGCATACTTGCAGACATTTTTTAATAAGTTTTTGTAATATTAAGGATTTTAGAAATCTCATCTAGTGGGTAGGCCCTAACAAATCTTATTTTGTAAATCCTCTAATCGGGTACATATCTAAGATGAGAGATTGTAAAATCCTTTAATCAGGTTGACTAAATAAGTATTTTTATACTCTTGACCAAGTATAATTCTCCTAATAGGGTAAGCTAACAGAAGTAGCTAAATTACCTTTATTCTACAGAAGTGAAGGATTGTGGGTACCATCCCCACAATTTTTTCCTCTAACAAAGGATTTCTGCATGACCAAAAATCATGGTACTATGTATCATGGTTTATTGATTTACTTTATGTTATTTTCAATGTTTTATGCAATACTCAACTCAGTAAATGGTCACATTGTATGGCAAAATTTTTATAAGCACTGATTCACCCCTCCCCTCTCAGCACTTATCTTTTCATAAGATTAATCCAACAAGAAGGATGTGCAATGTGGATGCTACAAGCTTGTAATTGTGAAGTTTGTTGGATGTAGAGCAGAGGTAGTGATTGTGATGAGCATTTGAACTATTTAAGCAAAGAAAGTTTCTATCAGTCAGTTCATTGGTTATTGTTATGCCTATATCTGTATTTTAGACAATGAGTCTAGAAGGTGGATTTAACCTTCACATTTGGGTAGTGAGCCTCTTGTTTCTCTTGAATCCTAACACGGTCTGTCCTTTAACAGGGACTGTGTATTGTATGTAATAATAATCTCTTAACATGGATAAATCTCCTAATAGGGACACTATACTTTTAGTACATTATTTGTGGGTGCTAATTCCTACCAGGGTTTTTCCCTTAACAGGTTTCCTTGCCAATAATTTCTTGTATTAAAGTGTTTTATTTTATGTGTTCATATTTGCATTGAGAAATTTTTTTGTAAAGTTTAAATTTTAAATTATTTGGCTCACATTTGATACACCCCCCCTCTCAGTTGTGTTGGTGGACTATTATTGCTAACAATTGGTATCAGAGCTATGGTCCTATGAGAGAAATCTTAATAGCTTGAGGTGATCCTGAAGATGGCACACTATAGGAAGGAGAATCCAAAATTTGATCCTGAAAAATTTTGATAGTTAGAAGAATAAGATGAGAACTCATCTAGTCTGTTTAGGAATTGACTACTAGATGATTACAAAGAGGGATGAGTAGAGAAATCCTGAAGATGAATTAGATAAATCCAATGAAGGTGAAAATAAGATTTTTAGTTGTAATATGGTTGCAAGAGAAGCATTGATCATCGTACTCTCTAAGGGTGAATTCACAAAGGTAAAAGACTTGGATTCTGCACATAAAATCTAGACAAGACTAGAGGCATTATATGAAGGAGATAAATTTACCAAGCAGGTGAAATTGGAAAATTGGAATACTAAGATGGAGAGATTAAGGATGCAAGATGATGATAATGTTAGAGCATATGTATAGAGGGTTAAATAGGTTTTTACAAGGATTAGAAACTCTAGAGACTCCTATTTACAAGACTAAATTTTAAGCAATAGAAGAGATCATACCCTTGACTATGAACTTCAATAGATATATATTGATTGATAATTTGACCACCTTTGAGGCCGTAGAGCTAGGAGATACTTTACCTAAGGTATAATTTGAATTCAAGGTGACTTTGCATGGTGAAAAAAGGCTTTATCAAATATTGCAAGCACCAGTAGAGGTAAAATGTATGAAGAACTTGGTAAATATGCTAATGATTGGGAAACGATAGTAGAAGAGGAAAGGAAACTAGATGAAATTTTGGATTTGATCACAAGAATAGAAAGGAGGGGTAAGGGTGAATTTGAAGGAAAGTTACCCCTAAAGTGTTTTTCATGTAATAATATTGGTAATTTTTCATATAGATGTCCTACAAGGGTTCCTAAGCATAAACCCAAGTTTCATAGAATATATTATTCTAAAGATAAGGAATGTTATTGGTGCAGGAGCACTTATTTACTAGGACAAGATCCAAGAGGTTCCAAAGAAGGAAAATATAATAACATGATCCATTTTATTTCACTTTATTTCATAAGGTCATGCGTGATGTATTGAGTCCATTGATGTAAGGCTAAATGAGCCATTTTGTAAAAAATGTCATAATTGTCCATTTGGGGCAGATTGGTCAAATAGGTCAAATGATGTAAAACCATCGATGGAAGGGTGGAATTGATGTAAAATTTCATTAATATGTTTTTTTTATGTGTTTCTAAGGTTATTACAAATTTTTAAGATCATTGGGTTAAAGTTGCAAAAGTTGTCAACTTGACAACAAAAGTTGTCAAGCAAAAATGTTGTCAAAATGCAAAAGAAGGTGAAAAGTAGTTTCCATCAGTTTTGAGGGTAGTTAGAGAGGTTTCTAATGTCAAAAGGATTTATATATAATTGTAATTTTGAACCAAATCATTATGTAAAGTTGGAGAAGGATTGGAAAGCATTGAAAGCATTTTGGTATCATATTTTCATTGTTCATTCTATTGTTTTGTTGTCTTGAAAGTTTTCCCTCTTATTTCCAGGCCTTGTACAGCCATTTAAAGTCTAGAAACAAGTTTATATGTATTATAATATTTTATAACAGTGAATAATCTTTTCATTCCTTTTGATTTGAGTTTATTTCATGCAATTTTGAGAAAGGTATGAGATTTTTGGTGAAAACCGTTTGTAACTGCCCAAAACCCTGATTTACGAATACCAATTTTGGAAAACTCATAAACCTTCTAGGATATTTTATGATCCAATATCCTTTCACTCAAATTAAAAACTTTTTAGAGGCAAATAACATCTCTAAATCAGTGAAACATAACATAAATGATAGGTTCCTCTATCAAAGACTTCTTCAACACCTACAGTCCATCAATCTAAACATCCATCCAATAACCCTTCAAGGATCATACCATACTCACCATAAAAATAAATTATCAACTTAGTTTAATCAATCTATGGATAGAAGCATTACATTTGTTCAACTATGAAATTTACTGTATTTTGGTCATGAAAATATAGTCATAAATAGTCATTAATAACTCTACCAATATTGATAACCAAGTCAATCGCTTCAGCCAGATTATAAAAATACAAGTTACAGAACTTTTGTGAAACTTATAGAAAGATCCAATGGTTAAATAATAAGTTATGATGATTCTTCCAAAATTGGTATTCGTGAATCAGGGTTTTGGGCAGTTACAAACAGTTTTCACCAAAACTCTCATAACTTTCTCAAAATTACATGAAATAAACTCAAATAAAAAAGGAATGGAAAGCTTATTCAATGTTATAAAATATCATAATATAAATACACTTGTTTCTAGATTGTACATGGCCGTACAAGTCCTGGAAACAAGAGGGAAAACTTTCAAGACAACAAAACAATAGAATGAACAATGAAAATATGATACCAAAATGCTTTCAATGCTTTCCAATCCTTCTCCAACTTTACATAATGATTTGGTTCGAAAATAAAATGATATATAAATCCTTTTGACATTCCAAACCTCTCTAACTACCCTCAAAACTGATGGAAACCACTTTTCACCTTCTTTTGCATTTTGACAACATTTTTGCTTGACAACTTTTGTTGTCAAGTTGACAACTTTTGCAACTTTAACCCAATGATGTTAAAACTTTGTAATAACCTTAGAAACAAATAAAAAAAACATATTAATGCTGCTAGGGAATCCATTTAATTCAAAAATACACAACCAATCAACTCAAAACCAATTGCATATTAAATATTCATGAGTCTACTTCAAAATAAACTAGGATTAAGATTTTTCCATCGATTGAAACTAAAGTTATAAACAAGTCCTTGCATCTAACGTAGAAATGAGGGTTTTGAACCCGTTTTCACTAATATCCATGGATCTTCTTGGATCCTAAATGAAAATACCTCCAACTTGATTCAAATTAAAGCTAGTTCATCATAGGAGACTTCCCAATACATATTTAATGTTATTTGATCCATTGTCCATTTAAGAAATGCTCTGCAACTAGGGAAAACGTGACTAAGAACAAAAAGAAAGTCAAATATTTACAAGAAACAAATTGTTTATTGAATTCATAAGAATACTAACTTTACAATTCACTTGTGAGGTGTGTCCACATTCCTCCTAAACCATCTATTCCTAGATATTTCCTTGGTATGAGATTCAAAATTTCATGATTGTCACCAAGAATGGTGACAGTCAGAATGCTGACTGCTGCTCCTATCACAAATTTGTAGACTCTTCACCTCTCCCCTATATTTCAACCAAGGAAAGATTATATAACCTTCCTCACTTCCTCTTGGTGGTTACAAACTAGTATAACTTCCCCCAAAACCGCACAACTATCTCTTCATATTCCCAACAAATTTTTAGAGCAACTTTTTAAATAAAGTTTTTATGCAATATTTGCATTTTGACACATACAACCTCACAACTCTATCATAACCTTCTAAACAAGTCATAATGGAAATTAAAGGACTTATTACATCTTTTTAACATTTATATGGATCATTTCTCACATTTTGACTTCCTAGACCTATCTAGGACCTTGTTGACAACTTTCAACAACTTCATTACAATTCTTGATTTTGTACTTAAAAATGGATTCAACATGAATCAATACATCATACAAATGATCACAATGACTTAGAACATCATTAAAATTTATTTCTTCTCCATGATTCTTTAAATTTCTTTGATTAGGTGCCCCTGCACCATACTACCGACCTTGAAAAATTTCCATGTCTCTTGGAAAAGGTATAAGAAATAACCTGTGTAACATATAAAATGTAACATATAACAATGTGTAACATAAGAAATGTAACATTTGAAATATATGGGGGAAAGATAAGATATTCCTCTTCCATCCCAAGATGCACAAAGGAAATATCCAAATTGATCAACCCAAAAAGGATCAATGCACAAATGAATCAATCATTTTGAAATGGGGGTAAAGAGGAAAGTCTTAAATTCCCATTTTATGGAAAGGAATATATGTGTGATAGATTTAGGAAGATTGAATTTATAGGAGAAAAGTAATAACCTTAAAGAATTTCATATCAAAGAATTTTGTTTTCTAGGGTCTGTGCTCTATTTCTAGAAAAACTGAAGTATGATCTGGAAAGGAAACCCAAAGATGAACAAAACCCAGAAATAATTTTTTGATCCGAATCTGTCTTGTAGAAAAGGTAAACCTTGACCCACAAATGTCAACCCTAACCCAATAATGTCGACCTTGACCTACACAGGTCTGACAGAAAATCTGTTCGCGGATCCTGAAAGTTTGCTGAAAAGGGTATCTAGATCTGGGTTCTAATCCATAGTCTCAAACCTGTACCTGCAAGAAAAAGAGGTTTGTTTATTGGGGGGGAGGGGTTTTCCTTGGTCAAACCCCAGTTTTGGAATTAACCTCAAATATATAATTGAAATTGCAGAAGTAAACAAAGTAAATGCATAAATTCACCTTTCTTGTAAAAGTCCTTGTGGAGGATTCAAATCCTTGAATCCACAAGTATGTATGAACCAATGGATCTATAAATTAGGATGTAGGATGTATTCAATCACTTGCTTGTAGATCTCCAACACCAAGTCTTGAATGGGTTCTTGATTATGAAGAGGCTTGGAAGAAGATGGATGGAGAGATCACCAAAAGGGAACCTATGTAACTTGAATCCTTCAATGGCCTCCCATGGATCTCTTTGATGAATGGATGCTTGATGATGGATATTGAATCCTTGCTTCAAATATTTATTGAAATATTTCTCCTTATCTTGCTTGGACTTCACTTGATAATGCTCCTCAATTTCTTAATGATGCTTAGAAAACTTAGAGAAAATGAGAGGAGAAGGCTCCCTTTTATATGAAACTAGGGTACAATCTTCTAAGGAGGCTGACATAGGATAATTAAATTCCCATTAAAGCCTTTACCCTTAGGAGAGGACATATATTAAATATAATTTAGGAATCGACGCTTCGGAACCCAAAATAGCCAACCAAGAATCGAGAAATAACTTTTGCAAAGACCGACATCTGAAAACTATGGGACCCTGAGATTTGAACCCTGGGTCAAGGTTGAGTTTGAACTTGACCTAGGTTAGGTTTAAGGTTGACCTTGACCTAGGTTAGGGTCAAGGTTGACATAGACCCAAAAGGTTGACCCTGACCCTGAGGTCAAATATCTCAGATCTGTAGTCTAGGATGCAAAAATTAGGTAGGAAAGAAGTGGAAGTAGGGGCAAAATGGGTGGAAAGCTAGGTCTAGATCAGGAACCCATTCAAGGTGCTTGATATGACCCCAAACCACTTACTCAAAAGGATAAACCAGTCTACCATGGAAGTGCTTCCATTTTCTGACTATACATTTAGCCCCCACTTTAGCAAGAGTATGGACTCAACGCAAACTCTTGGTAAAGGAGAACATAGAGAAAGGAAAATCTTATTGGAATCAAAAGAGACAAAGAAATCCTGAAGCCCCCAAGGGACTTAAGTATTTATCAACACTAAGATCATGCTAAGAGAGACATTACCAGTCAAAGAAAGAGAGAGAGAGAGGAGTGGTTAACTCTCCCGGTAAGATGTGTGTATCTCACTGTGAACCACAAAAAGGATAGGATGGACCACCAAGAAAACACTTGATAGTCACCCCATAAATTTGTGTGCCTTCTGGCGGCTTTGTGCATGAAGGTAGTGCGTCTTATGATGGCTTTTATTAAGTACCCATGGATCCATATTCTCATATCACCATGGAATACATTTGTAAAATGCGTATCTCTTCAGGATTTAGCAACTTATGTGCATTACCTTCCGAGGATTTAGCATATTGAATTGTAATTGAATGCATATCTCTTTAGGATTTAGCAACTTATGAGCATTACCCTCAGAGGATTTAGTATGTTGCAAAAAAAAATGTTAGAACAAAAATGCATAATATAAAACGAGGGAGGCCGTGTATATGCCCCCCTCTTTAAGATGGCAAAGTACATACTATTTTGACATGTTAAGGAAAGAAAAGCACAAGGATAAAGCCTTCTTCAAAATCAAGACAATATACATAGACAACACCCATTCCAAGCCAAGAAGGTCACAACTCCTATGAGGCCATGGAAGAGACGAATGCAAAGAGATATCATGAAAGAAGTGAAAAAGTAACCCTTGTGAGGGATAGCACAGTATTCAGTTTCCAAGGTGAGAGATTTATCAACCATGGAAACCCAATTTCAAACAAAGAAATAGGTTATGATCAAGGACATAGATCCTCA
>MU225447.1:1138291-1150756 GCA_018584345.1 Thuja plicata
CCCAATCCATAAGAATGCTCATGCCCCCCATTCTGTAAGGGCATTTGAATTCCCTGTTTATGCTTACCACATCCTTGACCATGGAATCCTTGTTTAACTAGTAAATGATAACTAGGACCATAATGAGGAACCATATCAAAAGGAGTCAATGGAACTTCAGTAGTCACTATGTCATCATTAGTAGGCTTGATAGATTCATAGTGGGTAGAAGCAATGACAAAGTTATTACGAAGGGAATGAAAATTAGAAGTAAAAACTTGTTGTTCAAACTCTCTTTGTTGCTTCATAAAATCAAGATTAGAAACCTTATACTCTCCAATAGAGGTAGGAGTAAAATCCAAGGTTCCCCAATCATCTCCAGGAAGAGCATTGGAGGAAGAAATATTACTATTAGGAATAGGAGTATTGTGGGTTTGAATATTCAAACAAGGATTTGGTGCATCATTTGCATGAAGTGTATACAACATGTTGTTGTGAATAAATTTGACTTTACGATGAAGGGTGGAAGGAACATCATGCATCTCATGCAACCAAGGTCTACCCAAAAGGAGGTTATAATGAAGAGGTCCATGCATAACATGAAAAGGAGTATTTAGAATGACCGAACCTACTTTGATAGGTAAGGTAATGATGCCCAAAGTGTTCTTATCAATGTTATCAAAGCCACATATAAGATTATTATCAGGTTGAATAGTTGAGAGATCAATTTTAATTGATTTGAGCATGTCCATGCTACAAATATTAAGCCCATATCCATTATCAATAAAGGTCCTACAAATGATACTCTTATTGATAGTAAAAACAACCATAAGGGCATCGTATTGCTTCTAAAATTCTTGAGAAGGTAAATCCTTTTGATTAAATACAATGTCAGGAGGACCCAGGGTAACATGCATGCATTGTAAGAAGGCATTGATGTTCTCTTGATTAGGAGGTGGAGAGGAAAGAGTTTCTAGAGATTTTTTCAAGGCTTCATGGTAGGTAGGTGAAGTTTGAAGAAGCTCCCATAAAGAAATCTTGGCAGGGGTACTACGCAATTGGTTTATCATATCATAATCCATGCTAGGAAGATGGGGTGGAGGAGGAAGAATGGGTTGAGAAGGTGGTAAAGAAGTAGGAACCAATAGATTAGGTTGAAGGTTATTCCTTTTACAATAGGTGTGAGCTATCGAATCTTGATCATTGAAAGATTCTAAAGATTCCATAGGTTTACCTTTGATAGTAATGTAAGGACAACCTTTAATAATCAACAAGGGTTTTGGATAAACCATGTTAGTTATCTCAACACTACAAATAGATTTACAAGAAGGAAGAAAAGAAGACATCCTAGGAGGAGATGAGGTAGGATCTTGATTCTCCATAAGATCATCACTAAGAGGGAGAGCATTAAGGGAATTCATATAATTCTCCACTAATGCCTCATGACTAGAAGAAATATCAAATGGAGGTAAAGCATCTATAATGTCTCCTTCTTTCTAAAAAATGTCTTCACAAGAGGAGTGTGTTTTAGAAAAAGAGTCACCATTATGTATGAATAGGTCATCTATTAATAAATCACCCTCTTGTATCAAAGCATCTTCACAAGGAGGGGATAAATCGATGTCTTTATCCGAGGGTTTATCCCAAATAGGAGGATCATCCTCAATGGATTCATGAGGAAGAGAGTAATCAACATCCAAATCCAAAGCTTCATCTCAAATAGGAGGATTATATTCTAAAGTAGGCTCTTAGGAAAGACATATATTAGGAGAAGAATTAACATCAATCCTCAACTCATCTCCATAAAGAGAAATATGATAGAGAGAAAGATAAAAGTCATCTTCTTGCTCTAATATATCCTTACAAGGTAATACAAGAGAGGACAAATCAACATCACATGTACTAAATAAAGTCTTTCTAGGTGTAACACCATGCAATGGTAAGGTAATAGGAGGATGTTGTTTAATCCCAAAATTTATAGAAGGATGTTTGGAAAATACTTGAAACAACTTGTGCAACATGATAACAAATAAAGAAATGCATAGAAAATAGATCTAAATATATCCCAATGAATTCAAATGAAATCTATAAGCATGAAAAATGTAAATGTTTTTGTATTTTTTTTTTTTAAAGCAATTTGTGATTTTTAATTTTTGATATATAAATGAAAGAGCATTAAAGAAATATATTTTTAAATGCATGTAAGATCTAACATAAGATGCAAATCTAACACAAAAAAGAAAGCATTATCTATCGCAGGTTCACCAAAATGTAACATATAAAAATGTGTAACATAAGAAATGTAACATTTGAAATATATGGGGGAAAGATAAGATATTCCTCTTCCATCCCAAGATGCACAAAGGAAAGATCCAAATTGATCAACCGAAAAAGGATCAATGCACAAATGAATCAATCATTTGGAAATGGGGGTAAAGAGGAAAGTCTTAAATTCCCATTTTATGGAAAGTTATAAATGTGTGATAGATTTAGGAAGATTGAAATGAATAGGAGAAAAGTACTAACCTTAAAGAATTGCAGATCAAAGAATGTTGTTTTCTGGGGTCTATGCTCTATTTCTAGAAAAACTAAAGTAGGATCTGGAAAGGAAACATAGAGATGAACAAAACCCATAAATAATTTTTTGATCCAACTCTATCTTGTGTAAAAGGTCGACCTTGACCCACAAATGTTGAACCTAACCCAATAATGTCAACCTTGACCTGCATAGGTCCGACAAAAAATCTGTTCGCGGATCCAGAAAGTTTGCCAAAAAGGGTATCCAAATCTAGGTTCAAATCCGTAGTCCCAAACTTGTACCTATAATAAAAAGAGGTTTGATTATTGGGGGGGAGGGGTTTGACTTGGTCAAACCCCAGTTTTGGAATTAACCTCAAATATATAATTGAAATTGCAGAAGTAAACAAAGTAA
Source organism: Thuja plicata (assembly GCA_018584345.1). Classification (NCBI taxonomy): domain Eukaryota; kingdom Viridiplantae; phylum Streptophyta; class Pinopsida; order Cupressales; family Cupressaceae; genus Thuja; species Thuja plicata. The sequence continues at coordinate 1,141,203 of MU225447.1, forward strand.
ATGCATAAATTCACCTTGCTTGTAAAAGTCCATGTGGAGGATTTGAATCCTTGAATCCACAAGTATGTATGCACCAATGGATCTAGAATGTAGGATGTAGGAATTATTCATTCAATTGCTTTTAGATCTCCAACACCAAGTCTTGAATGGGTTCTTGATTATGAAGAGGCTTGGAAGAAGATGGATGAAGAGATCACCAAAAGGGCACCTATGTAGCTTGAATCCTTCAATGGCATCCCATTGATCTCTTTGATGAATGGATGCTTGATGATGGATGAATCCTTGATTCAAATATTTCTTGAAATCATGCTCCTTATCTTGCTTGGAATTCACTTGATAATGCTCCTCAATTGCTTAATGATGCTTAGAAAACTTAGAGAAAATGAGAGGAGAAGGCTCCCTTTTATATGAAACTAGGGCACAATATTCTAAGGAGGCTGACATAGGATAATTAAATTCACATTAAAGCCTTTACCCTTAGGAGAGGACCTATATTAAATATAATTTAGGAATAAACACTTCAGAACCTGAAACAGCTGACCCGGAAGCGGGAAATAACTTTTGCAAAGACCGACATCCAAAAACTGTGGGACCCTGAGATTTGAACCCTTGGTCAAGGTCAAGGTCAACCTTGAACTAGGTCAAGGTCAAGGTAAACCTTGACCTAGGTCAAGGTCAAGGTCAACATAGACCCAAAAGGTTGACCCTGACCCTGAGGTCAAATATCTCAGATCTGCAGTCCAGGATGCAAAAATCAGATTGGAAAGAAGTGGAAGTAGGGGCAGAATGGGGGGAAAGCCAGGTCTAGATCAGGAACCCATCCAAGGTGCTTGATATGACCCCAAACCAATTAATCAGAAGGCTAAACCATTCTACCATGGAAGTGCTTCCATTTTCTGACTACACAACCTGCAAAACAAAATGGACTACAAATTGCATCTTGAACTTTAGCTTCTTCTTTGTCTTTATGTGTATCTTTGCATCTTTGTCTTATTGATACCTTTAGTGTACCATGCCTTCAAGCTAAGACTCCCATTAATGGATTACATAGGGCTTCTCACCAAGGTGCTTCTCTCAAACATGTGTCCACACTCCAATGCTGCACAAACCAACTACCTTGCCTCACCTAGGAGTACTTTCTATGCCTCTCTCCCAAGGTCTTTTGGAAACCAACTAGACCATCTTCTCTGGCCCTGGACCATCTACCATGGATTTTTTGATAGAAATCCATGTCTTCCCATCTTCATCTCATGGACATGCACCTACAACAATAACTCTATCAATGAGAATCAAATAACCATAACACAGGACTAGGTCCTGGTGTCAATCCTCACACTCAGGAGCTTCTAGCGCTGATACCAATTGATGCAAAGCATTTCTTAAATGGAAAATGGATTAAATAAAATTAAATATGTATTGGGAAGTATCCTATGATGAACTAGCTTTAATTTGAATCAAGTTGGAGGTATTTTCATGCAGGATCCAAGAAGATCCATGGAGATTAGTGAAAATAGGCTCAAAACCCTCATTTTTGGGTTAGATGCAAGGACTTGTTTATAACTTTAGTTTCAACCGATGGAAAAATATTAATCCTATTTTATTTTGAAGTAGACTCGTGAATATTTAATATGCAATTGGTTTTTATTTTATTGGTTGTGTATTGTTGAAGTAAATGGATGCCCTAACAAAATTAAGATGGATTTTCTGAGTTTTGTGTTGACAAAAAATGGGTCTCTGTCCTAGGGAAATAAATTTTTCATTAACCATTGGATTGAGCTCTCTATATGTTTTAACATCCCTAGTTATCCACAATTACACCAGATTGATTGTCATTTTGAGGTCTACAACAGAAGTTGTGAGTAACAAAATTTGGGGTATCTAAACTGTCAATGACAGTCAATTTGCTTGTATTTGCTTTTGGTTGTATGGATACAAAATGGTATGAATTGATCAACTAAATGTTTATAACCCTCAAGGTACCTTACTAAATGGGAATATATGAATATAAGGTGATTTATAAAGTCTAATGATTGGGACTGAGGACAGTGCATGTCAAGGACAATCAAGTGCACACAATTGCAAGTGTAGGCAGGATGGAGAACAAAGTGAATGGGTCCAAATGATGCATTGGTCAGTGTTCAGCAATGTGACATAAAGTTGCATGTATGCCTAGTTGGTGGAAGATATAAATGTGGAAATGCAAGGCATTCTTATCTCATGAAGCAAGGTAAGTGGAAATGATTTGATCCTATAAGGATAGTGTTAGAAGCTTGATGCTTAGCATGATTTGGTAATGTGAAGTACAAATCAGTTTTGATTTGGAATCTAAAATGAGGATGTGATCCAAGTGTATATGAGTCAGTCATGGAGAATGATGAAGTAGAGTATTGGCTTGACCTTAATATAAATTTGAGTAACTAAGTTAAGAATTTATTTAGATTTCTTTAATTGGTGATCTTGGAATGAATCTTGAATGGATGTTTGGATTAAGGGACTAAGGTTACTTTGGTAGAGGAACCTATCATATATGATTCTCTAATTTATAGATTGGTTTGTTTATTTGATTATTTCTTATAGAGTTGTTGTAGTAGCATTGGAGGGTGGACAAGAGTTTGGATAAACACCATGAAAGGAATCCATATGAACTCCATTGAAGGGAGTCAAGAGAGTTTTGTTGAAGAATGATGTAGAAAAGGCATCAAGCTGATGAAAAGATGGAAAGCTTTCAAGGTCGACAGTATGGTGCAGGAGCACCTATTTACAAGGACAAGCTCCAAGAAGTTCCAAAGAAGGAAAATATAATAACATGATCCATTTTATTTCAATTTATTTCATAAGGTCATGTGTGATGTATTGAGTCCATTGATGTAAGGCTAAATGAGCCATTTTGTCAAAATTGTCATAATTGTCCATTTGGGGCATAGATTGGTCAAATAGGTTAAATGATGTAAAACCATCCATGGAAGGGTGGAAATTATGTAAAAGGTAATTAATATGTTTTTTTATGTGTTTCTAAGGTTATTAAAAAGTTTTAAGATCATTGGGTTAAAGTTGCAAAAGTTGTCAACTTGACAACAAAAGTTGTCAAGCAAAAATGTTGTTAAAATGCAAAAGAAGGTGAAAAGTGGTTTCCATCAGTTTTGAGGCTAGTTAGAGAGGTTTGGAATGTCAAAAGGATTTATATATCATTGTATTTTTGAACCAAATCATTAAGTAAAGTTGGATAAGGATTGGAAAGCATTGAAAGCATTTTGGTATCATATTTTCATTGTTCATTCTATTGTTTTGTTGTCTTGAAAGTTTTCCCTCTTGTTTCCAGGGCTTGTACAACCATGTACAGTTTGGAAACAAGTGTATTTGTATTACAATATTTTAGAACAGTGAATAATATTTTCATTCCTTTTGATTTTTGTTTATTTCATGCAATTTTGAGAAAGTTATGAGAGTTTTGGTTAAAATCGTTTGTAACTGCCCAAAACCCTGATTCACGAATACCAATTTTGGAAGAATAATTAGAACTTATTATTTAACCGTTGGTTCTTTCTGTAAGTTTCACAAAATTTATGTAACTTGCATTTTTTATAATCTGACCAAAGCGATTAACTTGGTTATGAATATTGGTAGAGTTATTAATGACTATTTATGACTGTATTTTCATGACCAGAATACAACAAATTTCATAGCTGAATAAATGTAATGCTTCAATCCATAGATTGATTAAACTAAGTTGAGAAGTTATTTTGATGGTGAGTATGGTATGATCCTTGAAGGGTTATTGGATGGATGTTTAGATTGATGGACTGTAGGTGTTTAAGAAGTCTTTGATAGAGGAACCTATCATTTATGTTATGTTTCACTGATTTAGAGATGTTATTTGCCTCTAACAAGTTGTTCATTTGAGTGAAAGGATATTGGATCAAAAAATATCCTAGAAGGTTTATGAGTTTTCCATGATGCTCTGCATCAGTTATTATTAAATTGAAGGTGTGTCTAATGATTATGGTGTAGATTATGATGATATTGGATTTATTGATATTAAAGATGATGAGCCTATTCATGAAGAAAGAGCCCTAGTTTCTCATGTTGATATGAAATCTGAATGGGTCATAGACAGTGGTTGTTCACATCATATGACTAGTGATAAAAATAAAATTTTCAGCTAACTAGATATCATGGTGGTGTAGTCAATTTGGTGATAACACTCCAAAATTGATCTTTGGATTAGGTTCAATTTCTCTTGATAGTAACTAATACTGATAGTGCATTTCTTGTTGATGGGCTTAAGTATAACTTGTTGAGAATTGGACAAATTATATACAAGAGCTATCATTTGAAATTCAATAATGGGAAATGTAATATCAGAAGTCAGTTAGCAGAGTTGATCACATCAAGTACAAAGTCAAGAGGTAATGTGTTTGAATAGAATACTACATAGGCTACTTGTTTTGTTGTGAAGTTTGATGACAATTGGTTATGGCATAGAAGGTTTTTTCATATAAATTTTGATAATATTGTGAAAGAAAGTATGACAAATTCAGTCAAAGATTTACCAAAAATTGTGAAGCTCTCTAACAGCATGTGTAGAGAGTGTGTGATGGGGAAACAAACTAGAAGCAACTTTTAGAGAAAATCTTAGTTAGAAAAGGGGAAGTTGGATATGGTGCATATAATTATTTTTGGTCCTTCAAGAACAAGATCATACTATGGAGAAAGGCATTTTATACTATTTTCTGATAACTATTCTAGGATGATGTGGGTTGCATTTCTTAAAAAAAAGTCTGAAGCTTTTGATAAGTTTAAGATTTTCAAAGAAAATTTTGAGAATGAATCAGGTGTGAAGATAAGATGTTTGAGGTTTGATAGAGGTGGAGAGTTTACATCAGATGTGCATGGAATATACAGACAAAAATCAGCTCCTAGGACTCCACAATAGAATGGGATTGCAAAGTGAAGAAATATAACTATACTAGATGTTTCCAGGACTATTTTTCTTGAAGGGAATGCATTTCATGCCCATTGTAGAGAAGTTGTCAGTATTGCAATCTACACTTTAAAAAAAATTCAGATAAGATAAGGTACTAGTAAGACACCTTATGAACTTTGGTTTAATCATGCTCCTTTTGTAAAATACTTTAGAATATTTGGTAGAAAATGTTATATCAAAAGGGATGATGAGATATGAAAATTTGATGCTAGAAGTGATGAAGGAATTTCCCTTTCTTATTCTACTAAGAGTAAGGCTTATAAATGTTTCAATCTAAGATTGAGGAAGATAGTTGAAAGTGATAATGTGAGAGTTGATGTGAGGTTTCAGATTCAGGAAAGAATGTATGACTGTAAGCAGATTATAGAGGACATGGAGATTACTAAAATTCAAGAGGAAACTTTGAGGTTGACAATGGAATTGAGGTATGCTTAAATGATTCTACTAAAACTCCAAAGACACCAAGGACTGTTAAGAAAAATCATCCTAAAAAATAAACTATTAGTAATGTAAATAAAGGAATGATGACAAGATCAAGAATAATAAATGAGATTTGTTTGATTTCACAAGTAGAACTAAAAACTACTGATGAAGCATGTAGAGATGAATCTTGGACCAAAGAAATGCATGAAGAATTGGATCAAATAGAGAAAAAACATTTAAGAATTGGTTCCTAAACCTAAGAACAAGAATGTTATAGGGACAAAATGGGTTTTAAGAAAAAAAATGAATGAAGAAGGTATGGTTGTAATGAATAAGGCTAGACTGGTTTGTAAAGGCTGCTCACAACAAGAAGGCATAGAATTTGAAGAAAAAATTGCTCATCTTGAAAGATTAGAAGCAGTAATATTTTTCCTTGCTTATGGAGCATAGAAGAACTTTAAGGTATATCCAATGGATGTGAAATATGTATTCCTGAATGGAGATCAAGAGGAAGAAGTGTCCATTAAGAAGCGTGATGGCTTCCCTTTGACATATAATGACCACATTGTTTTCAATTTGAAAAAGGCATTTTATGGACTGAAACAAGCACCTAGAAAATTGTATGCTCGGTTAGACAGGTATTTATTACATCTTGGTTTACAAAAAGGCAGTCCAAATAGTAATTGTATTTGAGAACTAGCAAAGATGGAATCTCTATTGTTGAAGTCTTTGTAGATAATATTATTTTTGGAGGTAATGATGAAATGAGAAAGAAGTTTTCTAAAAAAATAAAAAATGAATTTGAAATGTCTATGATTGGTGAAATGAAGCTTTTCCCTAGTTTGAAAATTACTCAAGATAAAAATGGTATTTTCATCTCTCAAACCAAGTATCTCAATGAATTGTTATAAAAGTTTGGAATGGAAGATTGTAAAGCTATGGGAACACCTATGATTACTGGTTGCAAGCTTATTACTACTGATCAATTTCAGAGTGTTTTTGAGACAAAGTATATATCCATGATTGGAGGCTTACAATATCTAACTCACACTAGAATAGATTTTGATAATGTAGTTGGAATTGTTGTGAGGTTTCAAGGACATTCTAAAGAGAATCATATTTATGCAGTTAAGAGGATATTTAAATAACTGAAAGGAACATTGGAATATGGTTTATGGTATGAAAAATTTGATAATTTTACTTTGCATACTTATACTAATGTTGATTGGGCAGAAAGTGTTGACGATAGAAAGAGCACAAGTGGTGGTGAATTTTTACTTGGAAAGAGGTTGGTTTCATGGTTAAGTAAGAAGCAAGATTGTATAGCTTAGTCTACTATGGAATCATAGTATGTTGCTACTTCTATAAATTGTACACAGATTGTGTGGATGAAGCAGATGCTGAAGGATATTGGTATTACTTTTGAAGAACCAGTGGTTACACATTTTGATAATACAAGCACAGTGAACATGTCAAAGAATCCTATTATGCATTCAAAAACTAAGCATATTTCAATCAAATATCACTTTTTAGATACAAGGTTTCATAAAAGGAAGTTAGGTTGGAGTACATCAGTACAAAGGAGAAAATAGCAGATATATTCACAAAACCTTTATCAAAAGATGCCTTTGAGTATCTCAAAGGTATGCTCAGGGTGGGAACCCCTCCTTGAGAGAAACAAAATGATGTAGAAATGTATAATTCCGGTATCTATTAGAGCTATATCAATCCCTGGACTTGATGCTTGGATCCACTCCTCAGGGGGAGTGATCTCAGGAACAGAATAGAACATATTTGGGTGATTAAGCACCTGGTAGTTGAAGGCATGAAGATTTGAAAAATCTACAAATTGAAGAGGTGGGATGTTCAGAGAAAGATAAGAGATATGGCACCCTTTTCCATTGATGTCAAAGGGGGAGAGATACAAGAAGAAAATCCCTACTGTTTTAGGGGGAATTGTGAAGAGGATATTGAGAAGTTTGTATTGAGAATGATATTGTTTGGGTTGATGGATGTTCTCATATGTTGCCATCAATTCAAAAGGTGGAGATTATTGGAATTGGTTCTATTAGAGGTGTTGAAATTAATGTTTTTTCAATGATTTCAACATATGTTTTAGTTCAATTCTCAGACAGACTGGTTATCAATGGTACATGGAAGACTAACAAAACTGTATGGACACTGTACAAGATTTCAAAGAATGAAAGCATGGATATGTATATATGAATGAGAAGTGATCTTATATCTAAGGTCACTTGGTTTAATCTTTCTATTGGCATAAGTTATAGTTTTTTGGTCAATACTGGTTACATAATAGTGACAAATTTGGTCTCTGAGTTTTGGAGATTACTTGGATGCGAGAATGAGTTATGTTTTACAAGCTTAAGGAAAGGTAGAAGATATGTTGGAGAATGATACTCATTATTTTTGGTTTGTTTTGTTATTTTTGATGCCAGCTAAAGTGTGTAATCTTGTGAAGATCTATTTGTGGCCAACTACATTGGTATAACATGTTTAGAGGATGACATGTGTGGATTACAGATCTTGGAGTATAATTGATGAGTTGTAATTGATGTTTACTTGTGTAAGGTACCATTTGTATCCTAGAAAGGGTCTATATAATTTTTGGTATATTGGGGAAGTCTTAAATAGGCTGGCCTAATTGTTTATATTAAACTTGTATAAAGGAGAGTTTTTTTTTTTGTGAGGAAATAAGGATGTGTAATGTGGAAGCTACGAGCTTGTAATTGTGAAGTCTACTAGATGTAGAGAAAAGGTAGTGATTATGATGAAATTCATTGTAAATTTTCTAGAAAACATTTTTTCTATCAGTCAGTTCACTAGTTATTATTACTCCTATATCTGTATTTTAGACAATGAGTCCAGCAGGTGGATTTAATCTTCACATTTGGTCAGTGTGCCTGGTCAGTGAGCCTCTTGTTTCTATTGAATCCTAATAGGGTTTTTCATTTAAAAGGGATCATGTTACGTGTACTATATGTAATAATCATCTCCTAACATGGCTAAATATCTTAATAGTGATACAATACTTTCAGTACATTATTTGTGGGTGCTAATTTCCACCAAGGTTTTTCCCTTAGTAGGGTTTCCTCAACAAAAATATCTTGTGTTATGGTTTTGTATTTGATGTGTTCATATTTTCATTGAGTAATTGGTTTAATAAGTTTATATTTTAAATTATTTGGCTCACAACTGATTCATCCCCCCAGTTGTGTTGGTGGACTATAATTGCCAACAACTTCCACATTTCCTAAACTTTTGGAGTTCTCAGTCAACTCAGAGAAATTTAGTTCACCTTCCTTCACCCATGTCTTCTTCATATCACTTATGAATTCATCAAAATTAGCAACCTTCTTTCCTTTTGCATCTTCTAATTGATGAGGAGATTGGATCTTAAACAGACAATCATTAGCCAGATGAATGATAGATAAAACATATCATACTTGTCGACTTCTAAGGACCAAAATTACCTCTCATAGTTCTCATTATGAAATTTATTTCCATGTGTCCATAGTTACCACATACAAAACATTTAGTGTTGAATTTTTGTTCCCTTCTGACAGTATTCACCGATTGAACTAGTGACCTATAATTTTAAGCTTTGTGTCCATATTTGTTGCATGAAAAATAATATCTATCAAAGTTACCATCACTGGATCCATTTATAGATCTACTGCTAGATCTACACTCATATGCAACATGACCATACTTGTGATAATTTTAACCATAACCATTAAAAGTATAAGGTCTAATCATTAGTATGCTTCTACACACATTTACAATATGACCAAGATTTCCACATTATAACAAGTATGTTTGTTAGGTTTCTTACTTGATTTGATTGGATCTACCTTATGATCTTTTTGTGCCTCCTTAGGTTCTGTTGATGTTTGTAGCTTTGATCAGATAAAATATTGACTTTACGATAATAGATAAATTGTGAAATATATATATATATATATATATAGATATTAATATTTATTATTATTGATATCTATCATATATATATTTATTATCTATTATATACATATTTATTATTATATATATCATTGTTATAATATAATAAGATAATAATTATCATTATTATAATATAACTAGGTTGATATAATTGAGTTATTATCATTAT
>MU225447.1:1169927-1216211 GCA_018584345.1 Thuja plicata
GTATAGTCATACTCCTGCAACTTCGTTAGCAATTCATATTTGGAAGTGTGACTTGAAAGCACTGTTGCTTCTAAAACTCCATTCAAAGTTCTCACTAGTTTGATGAAATCCATGAATGTATCAGGAGCTAAGTCTGTAGGAAGAAAGTGTAAATTTGTGTTTATTTTGTCCTGCAACCTTATTTTGTAATTTTCTCTTCCAATGAACTTATTTGCGTCAAATCCCTTAGGCAAACCAAGAATTTATCAATTTGCTTTCCTTTGTTCCATCTTTAAGATCTTCTTCTTAGCTTTGACACCAATTTCCTATGCTTCCCATAGCTTCTCACATTTTCTAATCATACTTGATACCTTTACTGAGGCATCAAGGCGGGTGCTAATTCCCTTGTTTGATAAATAACTATCACTCTTACTATAGAGTTGTTGCATAATATATTTTTCTTTCTTTTCTTTCTTGAAAACATCCTTGTTCTATTCAATGTTCTTATGAAGCTTCACATAACATAATCTCATACTTTGAAGCATTTCAAACCACTCAAACAAGCTATCAGACATCCCCAATATTTGGCCCCAAATGTGTTCTTTAGTAATATTCACTAAATTATTACTAGTATTTGTTAAAGTTTGAATTGTATTATTGGCCTTCTTTAGTTCTTCTGCCATTTTTTCACAATTATTTTTCTCTTCCACTGCTTTGTTTTCCCAATGATTGGCTTTATCCACCTGAGAGTCCAATTTCTTTTGCATTTCCCGGTTGGAGGAAGCATTACTCTCCATGGTTTTAAATAACTTTTGTGAAGTGACTCTTTCTTCCTCTAGTTTTTTAGTAATTTCTGCCAATTTCCTCCTCAGTGCCTTCAGCTCTGCCTACTCTTGTTCCTTCACTACTACCTCCGCATGTTCTTGCTCTGTATTTTCTGATGTAGAGGTCAAGTTTTTAATCTTTTTCTGCAATTATTTCAAACTGTTCTATGAAGCTTTCCTCTTTGCTTTTTCATTGGCAATGTCTTCCTGTAACTTTTCTATATTTTTCTCGAGATTACTTTTCTCTCTTTCCAGCTTTAGTACTGCACTATAGACCACTTGGTTTGTAGAATTTGACACATTGATTTTGTCCACATTTTTAACTTTGGAAAAATCCATTTGGAGAGTGCTAACTTCAAATTGAGACGGATCTATCTGACTCTCTAGTGGGTTTCCATCTTTTTTGGGTGGAATAAAAACCACGAACTCCATCATGTCTCTGTTTGGGTCATATGTTGGAAAAACCCTGTTGGATGCAGGTTGTTCCTCTACAGTTGTAGTAAGGGCACTAGTCTGCAATGTCTTCTGTATTTCCTTATTCTTGTTTGTTGTTTCTGCAAATTTATTATAGAAATCTTTGAAATGAAAATTTGGTGTCGCAGAAGGATTTGAATGTTTGAAAGGTGAAGCAGAGCTTGCAATTCTTGTTGATCTAACTAATTTTGTTTCATGATTTAAACTTATAGAGGGCTTTTCTGAACTTGAAAGGGAAAATAGTTCTTTAGGATTGAGTCTCCATGTTGTGGACATGGAAAACTTTTTCTTCTTGACACTATCATCTTCTATGGGATTCTATGTAGATTCTACCGGCCTCTTTAGAGAGGGAAATTGTTGTATAAGTTACCTAGTTCCACTAGCACCAGTGCCTCTACCAGAACCAGTAGCAGTAGATTCCCCAATCCCACCCGTGGAAATGGATGTTCTTGTGGGCATAGTGGTTCCTGATGAATCTAATGTGTCCTCTCCAAAACCAAGGCCTGCACCAGGTTCATGATCAGTTTTTTTGTGACAATTGGATTCTAGATGCCATCTCCTATGGGACCCAAACTGCCACCTTTATAACCCATTATTTCCGCAATGTTTTTCCCTTTTCTATATACTTTTTTATGGTAGTCGCTGACTCCACTGTGACCTGGAGTAAATGCAATAGATGGATTATCATCTTGACTGTCTGGAGAACTGTTGTCATATGCCATGGTAGGATGCTCCAAATTCCACAATTTGTTAAACTCTATATCCTTGTCTATATCATCCAGATCTGCACTGGTCTTTGGTTCACCAAGATCCTTTCTCATACTCCAAAAATCATTCATTTTTGTTTCATTCCATTTTCTATCCTTACACTCTTCTGCTATTTTCTTTGGTATTTTTATGTTTGATGGATGAGCACCTTTTTCATAGAAATTTTAGTACATTCTAGGCTATACAATGCCCTACTTTATTGATGTCATAATTTGTGATGACAACTGCTCAACTAAAATTTTTTCCTCTGTGGATACCTTCTCCATCTCTTTTGTAACATCATCCCATCTATCCTTGTTTTTCAACTTCTATAGCAACGGTTTACTTTCATGTTGAAATAAGTTTGCAGAGTTCTTATTAGCAACAAGCATTGTTTGAATGATGTTGAGTGGATCATACTTCCAGTACCACTCTAAATCAAATTGAAAAATTTCTAAAAAAAAATTTGCCACTTTTAATGCCTCTCTCAAATGTTAACCCTCCAATTGAGAAAGGTAAGGAAGGGAATATGCTCTTCTTTGACTGGCCAGCGAAGAGTCTATTTGTGCTCTCAAGTTGTAGTACATATTCTACTACAAACACCCTGTCTGTCACATGCATTGGAAGTTTGTGGGGTTGTAGTTCTGATCCGTAAAACCTTAGCACAATGTATTCTTCCATTAAGTACTAGTCAGCCAATTGAATTGTGCTTCCAAGTTGGATGCAATCCCTACATGAAGCAGATAATCTGGGCATTGGAGTGCTTGTTATTTTTTTGTACAATGGTGCGAAAAATAAATCTACAAAATTACTGTAATTCCTTTTGTTATCATACATCCTTATCTAAGGTGTCCAGTTATATATTGGAGTACCCATCTGAATTTCAAGCTTGTTGCCATTGCTCATTAATATTGCAGCATGCTTGGCTACCAAAAGATAGCACAAGTAGGTTGTGAACCTAATGTACACCTCCTTCGGTCATGATCTGTGGATTCCCAAGCTTTCCAAAGGCAAGGGTCAGTAGCAAAATTTTCCCAAATGATATAAACCAAATACACAACACTACTAAAATGAATAACAATGAAACGTAATCAATAAAATGTACAAGCAAGAGAAAGGAAAACAAATGAATGCAAACCCCATGATGCTTGAAGGTTATATTGTCTCTCTCTACTCCTTCTGAAATACTATTCTTGATGCTCAGTATTGGCGGGGCAGCGTCTATGACTTGAAAAGTGTCGAGAAGTTGCTAATTGAAACGGGTGTGTGATCGCAAGATGGCTTGACTGCTAGAACCAAACTGACGGAGTAATGGCGCACAAGAGCTTGAAATCTTGGATCCTTCAAATGGTTATGAAGGGTTTATTATATAGGATTTGGTGATGATATGAATGGTTGAGATTAATCCCAGAGATAGGGAGATGAATGGTTTAGATTAAAAGGAACTGGAGAAGCTATCAGTACACTCCACCTCTTCATTTGGTAAAGAGGAGATAGAGTTTGGTTGACTGAAGAGATAATTATGAGTTACCTTTTTTAACTGAAGAGGTGGGTGAAGTTACCCATGTGGACTGGAGAGATGGGTGGAGTAACCCGTGTGATCTAATTGGAGTTATCTCTTTGAAGATAAATGAATATTTAATTCATTTATTTAATAATTGTTTTCGACATGTGAGATAGTTGAATTCTTTTTGATTAAAAATTACTTTATTTGATGAAATTAAATTAATTTAATTGAATTTAATTTAATTGGACGAATTTAATTAGTAAGTTTAAATATTTGGATTTAAACTATAGGAAATTGAGTTTAATTAATTAATTAATGGTAATTAATCAATTAAAGCTAATTAATTATTTAATTAATTTTGGGAATTTGATTAGATGATTTGGGGAATGAATTTAGAGGAAAATAGATGATTAATTAATGATTAAAAAAAATATTAATTTTTATATGCTTTCTAAATTTTTTGATTTTTTTGATTTGTTTTTCTTTTTTGATGTTTGTGGATTTTTTGCTTTTCTAATTTGTTTGGATTTTGATAGTTTTCTACTATACAATAGATTGCTAAAGGATCAAGCATAGAAGTGCTTGAGATGTATAATATTTATAGGATTAGGGATCAGATATCCCTCTAGTGAAGCAATCTAATAAGTGTCAGACCCATACTTTTCTATGATGATGAATGGCCCCAACCAATTAGGTTCAAACTTTCCTTTCTTGTCACAGTTCTAGAGGTTCTTCATATTGTGCTGCAGGACAAGATCACAAACCTCAAACTGATGAGGTTTAATCCTTTTGTTGAACTGGAGGCAGAGGCAATTTTTATACATGTGAAGGCGGTTTAGGGCACTGAGGCATCTCTCATTAAGGAGTTCTAGCTCTTGCAAGTGGGAAAATCTATATTCTTCTTCAGACAACAGATTCTTAAGAGAAATTATGAGGGAAGGTAGCTCAATTTTGATGGGTAGAATATCTTTGGTGCCATAAACAAGGGAAAAGGGGGTGGCTCCAGTGGGGGTTTGAATGGAGGTACAGTAGGTCCAAAGGGCAGGATTGAGGTGAAGGTACCTATCACGGCGAGCTTCATCGATTGTTTTCTTGAGGATTTTAAGGATGGTTTTATTTGTAGCCTCTGCTTGACCTTTACCTTGTAGAAAGCACTTGGAAGAGATATGGTGGGTAATGTTGAAATTCCTACATAGCTCTGTGACATCCTTATTTTTGAAAGGTCCTCCATTATCAGTAACAATGTTCTGAGGAATGCCATAGCGATAGATAAGATAGTTCAAAATGAACTTAGAGATCTATTTTCCAGTGGTGTAGTTGAGAGGAACAACTTCAACCCACTTGGTAAAGTACTTAGTAGTGGCAAGGATGTATTTATGGCCATTAGAAGAATTAGGGAAAATCTAGCCAATGAGGTTGAGACCCCAACGGGAAAAATGCCAAGGGGTGATGGTGGGCTGAAGGGATTGGGATGGAGCGTGTATCAAATCATCGTGCTGCTGACAAGGCATACATTTCTTCACATAGTTGTAAGCTTCTTATTCCATAGTAGGCCAGTAATATCCAGTGTGTAACAACTTCTTGGCCAAAGTGAGTCTGCTAAAGTGAGCCCCACAGATTCCTTGATGTACCTCCTCCAAGTACATTTGTGCTTCATCAGAATTCAAAAACCTTAGAAGAGTTCCATCAAAATTCTTTCAGAAAAGGTTATAATAGAGGATTGTGTATCAAGAAGTACAATGAATAAAGGTTTTGCATTGATTGGGGGTTGAAGCAAGTGGGGTATGTCCATTGCGAAGGTAGGAGTATACTTCTTGGTATCATTGGGAGTTAGGATCAACAATCTCACACACCATTTCACAATTTGGTTTTTCACTGGAAGAGACCGTAAGATTCTCAACGAGAAACTCACACCATGTACTGTGTTCTGGCATGGTGATTAGGGACCCGATAGTAGCCATGGAGTTAGCTACTTTGTTGTTTGTGTGAGGAATTCGTTAAAAGACCAATTTAGTGAAATGTGATTTGAGGTCCTAAACTGTATAGAGATAGGGAAGCAACTTATCATCCTTTTTTTGATATTCTTCCATAACTTGTTTGATAACCAATTGTGAATCACCTAGTACCAACAAATTGAGAATCTTCCATTGTATGACCTGACGTATTCCAAGTACAAGGGCTTCATATTCTACAATATTTTTTGTACAAGGAAATTATAATTTATAATATTTAGGGATGAGATCCCCTTTTAGTGTAACAAACAAGATTTTACCCCTAATCCTTTCTGAGTAAAGTATCCATCAAAATAAATTTTCCATGGGGTACTCGTGGCAAGATTGAGGACTGATTCATCTGAAAAATATATTATGAGTGGATGTTTATCGTCAACAGGTGCTTTAGCTAACTGATCTACAATAACTTGTCCTTTGATAGCTTTGCGATCCACATAAATAATGTCAAATTCACTAAGGATCATAACCCATTTTGTTGTATGACCAGTAAGAGCATCATGTGATAGGAGATATTTGAGTGGATCAATTTTGGTGACAAGGTGAATCTTATGATTGAGCATATAATGTCATAGTTTCTTTGTATAGAAGAAAATAGCCAAACATGTTTTCTCAATGAGGGAATAATTCAATTCATAACCAATAAGAGTCCTGCTAAGATAATAAATTTCTCACTCTTTATCGATATCATCTATTTGTGCCAGAAGGGCTCCCAACGCAACCTTTGTAGCAGATATCTGCAAAATCAAAGGACGGCTAGCAACAGGTGGTACCAACACATGTGGATTATCCAGATAGCCTTTTAGCTTCTCAAATGCATTTTGACATAAGAAATCCCATTAGAATTTGATATTCTTGTGCAAGAGATGAGAAAATGAATGCACCTTATCTGCTAGCTGTGACATGAATCTCTTGATGGACTGTAGTTTTCCTTGTAAGCTGCACAACTATTTCAATGTTTTTGGAGGTGGCATCTCTAGGATGGATTTTACTTTATTTGGGTCAACTTCTATTCCACGCCATGACACAATGTATGAAACCAACTTACTATATTGTACTCCAAAGATACATTTCTTGGGATTTAGCCGAAGCTTATACTTCTTCAATCACTCAAAAATGGTAGCGGGGATAAGAATGTGTGATTCTTGTGTCTTCGACTTACCTAGAAGATCATCCACATAGTCTTCCATGATGACATGTAGGAGCTCATGAAAGATGGTTTTCATTGCTCTTTGATATGTGGTGCCAGCATTCTTAAGGCCAAAGGGCATCACCTAATAATAGAAGGTACCCCAAAGTGTTGTGAATGCAGTTTTGTATTGATCTTCTGGTGCTATCCTAATCTGATTGTAACCAGAGAAGCCATCCATGAGGGACAACATCTCATGTCCAACAGTCAAATCCACTATAATGTCAATATTTGGGAATGGAAAATCATCCTTAGGACATGCAAGATTTAGGTCTCTAAAGTTAGTGCAGATGCAAATGCCCCAGTTTGCCTACTGGAACTATATTGGAGACCCATTCAAGATAGTCTATAGGGCTGATTACTTCAGCATCCAGCATCTTCTGAAGCTCTACTTTGACTACCAGTGTGACTTGCAGATGCATCTTGCGGAGTTTTTATTTAAAATATTTCACATTGTGATCCATAGCAAGATGGTGCATGACAAGATCTATATCGAGCGTGGGTATGTCCTTGTAGGTCTAGGCAAAGTTGATTTTATGTTTATGAAGGAATTTCATCATGTCTTTCTTTTATTGATCACTGATAGAAACTACAATGTAAGTGATGTATGGATATGCTTCTATGCACAGATTGATTGGGATAGTATCTTTGATAATCATAGAGGACACTTCTAGTTCTAATGATATGAATGGCAGGTCAGCTTCTCTCTCCTCTAGCACCTACGAAAGGTTTTCACCAGAGGATGCATCCTTTATTTTATCATTTTATTCATTTGAATGTCCCTGCAAGAGGTTTTCACTAGGGGATGTTTTTGTATTTTCATTTTTTTTATTGTCATTTTTGCGACTAAGAGAATTGACCTAGCTACCAAAGTAGGCTTGCTCACTACAATGGATCTGATGTTCATATTCTAGAAGATTCTTAAGTCCAAAGAGGGCTAAAACTACCTCATCGAAATCACAAACATCCAAAGCTAGTGGTGAATCTTGCTGATCCCAGTCAATCAGTTTAGGGTTTGTGATGGGAAGATGAGGAGATGAAAGGTTGGCTTGGGTGATAGTGAAGACATGGTTAAGGTCATCGAGGTAATCTTCAACATAGTGGAAAGGAATTTTCAAGAACTCTTCTTCAGTGTCTGAATCCAAGGTGGCTAAAAAATAATCCTTAGCAAAGTTAGCCTTAGTTTCTATGGAACCCAATCCATGTCCTTGAGGATAGCCATTGGCTATTATAATTTTCTTCTTACCAGTTTCATTAGTGGCAAGACCAGTACCATGATACCCCATGCTTTCAACAATGGGAGTAACCTTGATATACTTTCCTTTAGGGAAGGTCATATATTTTTATTCTTCATTATTGTAGAGCCAATAAAGAACATTGTATTCCATGTGTTCATCTGATAAGGACCCCCAATCTTCAAAAGTGGATGTTTTGCAATGCATGAGCTCTTTGTCTTTCGAGGGAGGTAATGGTGACAGTCTTCCATAGGACTTCGGGGACAAAGGGAGGTGTCCAATGCATAGATCACTTTCAAATTTATATTCCCCCATGCCTTGATTTGTAAAGGTGGTCTTTTCTTCAGATCCATAGGCTTTGTCTCCAGTAACCTTTTCCTTTCCTTTGGGTTGATCAACTAGTGTTTCTGATGTCTTTTCTAGAACTGGGAAAGTGCTTGGAACAGAGGTTTCTTTATTGAAATGTCAGCCAAACTCATTCAATGGACATCAGTTGGATTGTTTGCCTTCTAGTCTCTTGTAGGATTGAAAGGGCTCAGGATCTCCAGGAACCGCAATTTCTCTACTATGATGTAGGAACTTGAGATATTGATGATAACTAGAGGGTACACCTTTGATAGCATGTATCCAGGGTCATCCCAGCAAGATATTGTATGGTAGATCTAGATCCAGCATATAGAAAATAGTTTCAATCAAGGTTGGGCCCACTTGTAAGGGTAGTGTGATCAAACCCTTGCTTTGTCATTCTCTATCATCATAGGCCTTTATTGTGATTCGATTGTCTATATCTAGGAGGTCCTTAGAAAGACCGATATTATGAATCATTTTCAATGTGCACAACTTTAAACTAGATCCACCATCTATAAGGACTCATTTTATTTTTGTGGACTGGATTTTGGCTTTGATATGGAGGGATTTATTATGATGAAGGTCAGGACCATGAAATTCCTTATCAGTGAAGACAAGGTTCTATTGTGTGGCTAAGTTGTCGATCATATCTTGGAATTGAGTGGAATTGATATTCTAAGGGACACGAGACTCATTTAGAGCATCTTCAAGGATTTCTTTGTGAATTGGCGAGGTACATAGGATTTCTAGAATGGATATCTGGGCAAGCATCTTTCCTAACTGAGTCAAAAGGTCATAGCATGAGGCATGCCGAGAAGTAGTAGACGGTGCAGCTGGTGGATTCATAGATGTAGAAGGTTTATCAACAGCTTGAACAATGACTCTTGGTCTGCGTGTGACAGCATTATAATCAACAACTTTGAGGATTATGGTGTTAACATGTGTGTCATATTTTTCAATGCGGCCACAAAGAGTGTCAAACCCAAAGATATCATTTTCTTCTAGACTCCCACATGTTCGATCATTACCTATGATAGTATTGGTAGATTAATCATATGGGATTGCGTTGGATGCATTGTTTTGGTTGTGTGGTGGGAAGGGTTGATTGTAGACTTTAAGTTTTGCATTAGATGAGGATGTATTCTGACCTTCAACTTCAATTTTTCCATCTTTAATGAGATCTTGCACAAAGTGTCTGTGATTCATGTATTTCTTGGTATCATGCCCTTTGATGCGATGATAATCACAATATTCATTATCTATATACCAAACGGGTTTTGGTTGATTCTCATCGAAATGCCGAGTATTTGGATAGATTATCATTCCTTGATCTGCAAGTTGTTTAAAGATCATTTCTAGGAGTTCTACTAATGCTATGAATTTTCATCATTACTGGTTGTTTTTATTGTCATTATTGTTGTTTTTTGTTGTTATGAGGGAAAAAATATGATTGGTTGCACAGTTGTTGCTGATTGTTATTTTGATTGTTGTTTTGATACTGATTCTGATTTTGATTGTTTTGATTCTGATTTGTTCAATGGAAAGAACCAATTTCAGCATAATCAAACCAGAAAATAACCAGCATAGGTCTTGAAAATAGTCCAACAAGGGACAAAGAAACCTTGAAGGATACAAGCAAGTGTGACAAATTTTTCTTGTTGGGTATTCCATTCGTGTTTTGGATTTGTCAATGTTCTTCAAACACAAGTCTACCTAAGGAATTGGCTTCGAATGAAATATTATAGGTGCATTGCTTGGTAGTCCTTTGACTCACATAGCAGTGTCACTCGTGAAAGAGCGCCCATGTTTTTTTTTCCTTTTTCCAGGTATTGTTACCGTGCTACAAAGATCTCTTTCGCAACACAATACCTTGGGACACATATGATGGGGATCTTGGGAGAGATTCTTCCCTCTCCTTGCACTATAATAAATCACCATTCAAAGGTGAATCGGGTAGCTTCTATGCCTAAAGAGCTTAGTGAGGGTCTCTGTTTGATTGTATCCTCTATGTATGCGCAAGCACAATTCAGGCATATAGCCCCATAGAGAATTTTGACAAAATTGGTCGAGTAAACGTGATTGAGACCATGAGGCCACAATTAAGTTAGACGAGAGCTGAGTATAAGTTCAAATTCCAACTGACTCTTGAGGCTTTAACCCCAAGGATTAAATTTGATTAACATGATTGTGAGTGGTGTGGCTTACACCTCGTTCTCACGTGGGTCCTTCCCGGGAGATTTATTCCTCAATCGGCAGACCCATCTAAAGGATTAATTATAAAAGATGGATTGGCAACAAAAAGGGGTCTAGATTTTTTATTTTCCCTCAAGGGGAAAAGAGCATACTCTCCTACCCAGTGTTGTTTTCTCCCAAACATGTCAAACACTTGTTCTTTCCAAAAAGACTTATTTGCCTAAAACAAAATAAACATTTCTAGATTTTTTATCTTCCCAAAAAAGGAAGAGAGCATACTCCCCTAATGTTTATTTTGAATCACACAAATAAACCTCCTATTTAAATATAGGTGCCTAATAAAACATTATGCTAAGAAGCACGATCATTTGGTTGGAATCTTTCAAGGCAACCTACAAGAACGAATTTGAGTAGTTTTTGTTTTTTGTCTTCGTCAACGTCCTACAAGCACACAAAGTTAGTAGTTTGATATTCTGGTCTTCCAAAATGGTGCTGCAAAACCTTGAAAAATATCAGTAACCCTAAAATCTGCTGAAAAGTAGTAAATCAAAATAAATATGTGCAGACGGAAGAATTTAGTCACAGACGGTGATCTATGTAGACTATACAGTTAGAGCGCAGATGAGAGTCTATGAAAAGTAGAAATGGATACCTGTCAAAAAGTCACAAATTCATAGATGGTAGTTGTAGAGCGCAGATAGTGATCTACGGTGATGGTAGATTTCCTACACAAATGGAAAAAAATAGATAGTTAGCTGATAAATAGACTTAAATAAACAAAAATATTTACTTTTTTACTGATTTTGGCAGCGTTTAACTCTTAAAAATTAACACCATGTCAGAAACCCGAGAGTTAAAAATCTCAAAAATTAGTAAAAAAAAATTTTAAACAAGTTTAAATTAAATCTGGATTTTATGGCTTGAAGATGACTGTTTGCAGGTGCAGATGGCGGATCTACGTAGACGGCGATCTACGCAAACAACAGTTTGGGGACACGGATGGCAAAACTAGTGCGAAGATGGCTCTGCATAAAAATTTTATAGAATGATGAAAATCACAGAAAACACGTTAGAAAATTTGTAAATTAGGGATGTGGGTCCCACCAGGTGTGCCAAAATGTATGTGATAGAAAGTATATCTGCAAAGGACAACACTAAAACATGCAAATGTTAATGTTAGCCATTAGAAACAAGATTCAAAGAGTTAGCATGTTTAAGATGATATCCAAAAATAAGAACTTTCACCACAAGCTCAGATGAGCTGAACAAGGGCACCCAATGCCTTGTTGATTTTCTCTTAGTGAAGTATGTGGGTGTTCTCTCCCAACACAATATTAAAATCCTACTTGATGATTAAAGATGTAAGCTAATGAGAGTGAAGAACTCAAGAGCAAGTATTGAAAAATTGTCTCAAACTTATCACATGATTGCAAATGCAAGACTATACTATGATGATATGCAAGATCAAAGGAAATCTAAGATTCATTCCATTAATCCTAACATGTAATATCTAGATTTAAAAATGAACTACAAGCATGAAAGCATGAACATGAAAACTAAGCTAATAATTCTAAAGCTAAACTAGCATGATAATAATGCATAAAAATGGAGATGATTTGCTCTTGGCAATGGCCTCTATTTATAGATTTTTGGGAGGAATGAGAGGGCTTGGATGAGGTTAAGCTCATGTGGCATCCACATAGGTGCTACATGAGGGACACATAAGCCATGCAAGAGGCCAAGTTTTCTCACACATGTATGAGCAACTTGTGATATGATGGGTTAAGGTGTACTTAAATTACACATGTGAAAGATCTTGTAAGAGGTGTAAGAATTTTTGTCCAAAAAAACACTTTTAAAAATTGTAAGAAAGTGTTATCAAGGTTGTAAGAAACCTTGTTGGCACCGAATTATTTGGAAAAGTCAATTTTTAGAAATTTGCTCACACACGTGTGAGAAAATAATTAGGACTAATATGTGTAGGAATCAAGAAATTAGCCTAATCAACCTTAGTTAATTAGTGAGTAGGTCTATTTGGTGAGAGTGATGTGAGGTAGGGTAGGATCTAGGTTCAAATTAGTTTAATCTAAATTAGATTTAGATTAATTCTGGCTTAGTAGAATTAAGTCATGTGGAGGAATAAATAAATTATAAATTTATTTAAAAGGGATAAATGAAGGGAATGTATATAAATAAGATTTAATACATTAAAGGGGGAATAGTATTTAAATTAAGATTAAATACTATGAAAATGAATCACATTTAATTAAATAGATAGAAGAATATAACATATATAATTAATTAAAATTAACTATAATGTTATGGGAATATTAATTAAATTAATATAAGGATGATTTTGGACGTCTACACATATTACATAATCCTAACAACAGGTTTCCAAACACAAACTTATCTTCAAACAACACCTGCAGGTGCCCTGGTAGTCATTTACTCTTATTATTAATTTTTAGACTCAATTTAGTTTATTATGGTTTCTCTTATATAGTAATTCTCCACATTACTGGATCAATCCACTTACAGGTTGGGTAGAAGCCACTCCACAACTCTACCCAAGCAATAAAATCTGCGTGTTCTACAAAGAGGTACAATGCAAAAATGCAAGAAGCATAAGTCATAAAACCAAAAACAATACACATGGGACTCAATTGGTCTCCACCAAGAGTGCGGGTCTCTCAAGATCCTGACATGGCCCACTCAATGTGCTCATGATGTGGTCTCAAACACCTCCATCACGTACTCAAGATGCGATGTCAAATCAAGCATCAATTCAAATCCATACAAAGGAAAAATGAATACAAATGCACATAGAAAACTCAATCGGGCACTTTATCAGGAGTACAATTCCATCCATGGATCTGAAATTAAAAAGGTAAAACTACAAGGTGATTAAAAACATGGAAGAAAATACACTCCAATGTTTTGATTATGCCAAATAATTATAAAGAAAAATTTGGGCAGCATGCAAAATGATGCAAACATAAAAAACACCCAACAATCAAACTTCTCATAAATCAATGAAATTAAAATCCATTGGTCTAAATTGACCCAACATCCCCAAAATCTAATTAAAACTCAATTCTGATCATGTATGAAAATTCTAGCAATGTAACAATGCTAAAACCCCCAAAACATAAAGGATAAACAAGGAAATCCTCACACTAGTCCAACCAGGTGGAGAAAATCAACACAAATGTGGGGGAATGCTAATTTTCAACCCATAAATCTAATGCAATTAATCTCGTGCAATAAAACAAAGAAAATTAAAAATGGTAGGAAGCCCCACCTCACCTTAATGGTCAAAACCAAGAATTGGGAGTAATTGGTGGACATTCTGCAAAAAGAGGAATGGCTCCACAATAAGTTAGAGATTCACAAAAAAAATCAAATGAGTCACTTCGCACAAAGATTTGATGCTTGAATCAATCGTAATGAACAAAAGATTGATTTTCTCTGAGAAGGTTTTGGAGAAAAATCCCAATTTTCTCAAAAACACCAAATGAGAAGTGAGTGTAAAACTCACTTTTTCAAAATAATAAGCACTTTTTCAAAATTTAATTATTAAAATCATTATTTAAATAAATAAATAATCAGTTGGTCATTTCCCAAATTAAATAAACTGGTCCCAGAAGTTTGGAATCCAACTACGAAAAATTAGCCAGCAAATTAAAATTAAATAATAAAAATATCCAAAGCCTCAAAATCAAAATTTAAATCAAATCCTTCCACAGCAACTATGGGAAATCTTATTCAAAAACACACCACTTGTATTTTACAAAATGCACCATGAATTCTAGATTTACCAACACATACTAGAGGGAATTGTTAGGAATAACAGTTCACAACACAACTGAGAGTGGGGTGAATTAGTTGCAAGACAAATTATTAAACATTAAACTTTATAAATAAATTTTTTATCCAAATGATAACATAGTAAATGTCAACACAATAACACAATCATTTGTTGTTGAGGAAACCATGTTAAAGGTAAAATCCCAGTGGGAATTAGCACCCACAAATAATGTACTGAGAGTATAGTATCCATGTTAAAAGATTTAGCCATGTTAGGAGCTTATTGATGTATTACAGTACACATTTCCTGTTAAATGACAGAGCATGTTAGGATTCAAGAGTAACAGTGGGTTCACTACCTTGACACATTGCCTAAAGAAGGTTAAAGCCACCCTCGGGACTTACAGTCCAAAACACAAGTGTATATAGAAAATATAAAATCCAGTGACCTCTCTGATAGAAACTATCTTTGCTTGGTTAGTTCCAATGAAGTAACACAATCACAAACTCTGCTCTACATCCAGCAGACAATCAAGCTCATAGCTTCCACACTTCTCTATCTCTATATTCACCTCATACATACACACATCTTTTCAAAAGAAAAGATCTCTCATATATACCCTATTACGATAATTGATTAGGTCATCCAATTAAGCTTTCCCAATATACAAATAAATATTTAACCCCTTTCTAAGATACACATGGTACCTATAACAAGTAAACATCAATTACAATTCATCAAATATAATTCAAGATCGGTAATCCATGCTCGCAATATATAATACATGTTACATCTCCGAAGTCAGCCCAAAAATAGGTCTCCTCCAGAATACATGCCACAAATGACATCACCAATAGTCATACGACTAGTGAACCATAACAAACATTCCTTAACATGTCTTCTACAATCCCTTAAGCTTTCATAAACTGAATCCATATCGCTCGTAAGTTATACTCAAAATACAGAGACTAATTATGTCAAACATCACTGTCACCATCCAGTATCGAGTCTTCACTAAAACATTTGTAACTCATCAAATACACACTATTAAGCCATGAAACCTTAGGAATAATATCACCAAACATCCCTGTACATTTCACTATCTTCTCTCATTCTGCAGCAACCATACAATACATGTACACCTCTGTCAATCATTAAGCAATAGTAATAACTAGTTTGTTCTTCCTCCATAGAAACATATGTTGACATCAGTGACAAAACATGAATTCCAACAAAATAATTAGGAACCAATTCCAATAGGAATAAAATAATAATCAAATATGTTGTCTATACATGAATGACATTGGCTTAGTATGAAAGGACAAGGTTACTATCTCCTGTTCCACTGTCAAGGATATAAACACACTCAAATCCTACTACCAGGTAGAATGTGTCTGGTACCTATTCAATGAAACAAGAAAACATCAAGTGTAGTTTCTGACAACATAAATAGTCAAAGAACAGGCATAAAATGATCTAACAGTGAAGGATAATGATACCATCATGTGGACCTCACAAAGGGGGTAGCTACGACTTCATTTCACTTTGTATCGACACAAAGGAAAAAATGCATAGAAATTGTGCGGTAACCACAGTAATCATCAAATCATTTAATTTTGTATTGTATTTAAATTTAAAGGATTTAAATAATCATTTTACAATAATATAGTATAAATCAGCGAGAGTGTACAATTGAAACACCCAACAACATATAAGGCACAATATATCAATGAGCCCAATAAAATTATCCTGATAACCTAATAAATAGTCTTGAATGAAAAAATACACCAGATATCATCATAAGGCATCATTTCATATCAATCGCATCATCATGCAAATATAATCAAAACACTAATAACAACATAATCTAACATATAAAACAGCACTGCTGCAGTAAGCAAAGTAAGGTGCCATAATCAACCGTATCACTCAGTTCAACCATTGATCACATCGTGGGGGTACTCACATAATAACATCATGATACAATCAAAATCTAGTAGCCACTGGCACAAACCTCAATGATACCATCAAATCACATCAAAATCCAAACAAAGGAGAAACCAATCATAAACATAGCAGCAATCTCACAATGAACACAAGAATGAACTGTACTGGAATAGTCACTGCATAACAAGATCATCTCAACCATCCACATAGGATAAATAATAAGCATCTTAAAGCCAACCAAGGCATCATGAATCAGGTATACAACCAACCGTATCACAAATCTTATTACAACTAGGTATAAAGAATAATTAGCTTGCCGATTCAACAACATAAATCATATCACCCCAAAGGTACAAAACTCCCATAGGTCCAACATGATCACACAATGCAAGCATGAGAATTCAAATCCATATCCATTAAGATTTCATGAAAAGTGCAAATGGGAGGGGCACTACATCATCCCCCCAAAGACTAGGCTTACTCTTCGAAGTCTGCAAGTCAAACCATATGAAGCAAACCAACTGAAAGAACAAAACCCAATCCAAAATAGAAGAAAAGCCATACACTGCTCCACCAAGTTGGCCAACATCAAACCAATTCCCCACTAGGAAGCCTCACAACTACTAAAAGGAGAAATATACGCTGAAAGAGCATAAAAAATCTCTCAAGGTCCTTAAACAAGGAACTTATTATGTGTCTAGAAAGACACAAATAGTCATGATCTCTACCTAATAAGGCAGATTGTACTGAGTGACAATAAATGCCGAGTAGGACAGTTTTGAAGTATTGGATTGAATTGAATAAAAGGATTAAGTTGACTGATGTGAGGCATGTCAAAGGAGTGTTTTGAAATGTGTGAATGATTCAGGGGCTTTGGAATAGATTAGAATGACCTTGAATACCGAAGGTGCATTGGGAACACTAGGTGAACAAGGGTACATTAAGGAGATGTATGAAATAATGGTCAACTCAATATGGGGTTATAGGGGTAAATGATTTGAAAAGTTGGTGAATAGATAAACAATCAATTAAAGGTGTAGGGATATGGTTTTGGGTACTCCATTGAAAAATGGGTAGGAAGGCTTGATAGGATCAAGCAAGGACTTGTAAATTGCTACATTTTGATCTGGTGACCAGACCGTCTACATCAAGTCGTATCAGAGTAAGAAGGATCCTTAGGAGGATTCTAAACCATGTCTAGGGTAGATGATGATGGTGAGATTCCATCAAGGATGAAAAATGCAGAACTTTTAAGGTTTGTGAAAGAGGAGAAGGTAAGGCATGAGGCACAAATGGACAAGATGATTGAAGACATGAAAAATATGAAAGAGAAGATGGGGAGGAAGAGTGGTGGATAATCTGATGAAGATGAGGAAGGGAGTGAAGAAGAACCCCTTGAGAAGGAAGAGGAAGAGGTTCCTTCATATCAGAGACTACTCTTGAAGACCCTGAAATCTATGGAGAGGAGAAATATGGATGTTAAGTTGGAATTTCCTACCTACAATGGGAAGATGGACCCTGATGCTTCTATGGATTGGGTTGATGCTCTCACAAGTTTCTTTGACTACAAAGATATCCCTAAGAATTAGAGGGTAAAAATTTCCAAGTCAAATTTGAAAGGATATGCACCCACATGGTGGAATTTCACTCAAGATGAAAGGGTGAAGGTTGGTAAGAGACAAGTAACTACTTGGAAGAGGATGGTAACCTTACTCAAAGAGATGTATGTCCCTGAAGATTATTAAGTTCAAATTCATAAGAAGAGGATGAGGTTGAGATAGAAGGATTTAGATGTCTCAAGTTACACTAAAGAATTTTAGAGGCTTGTCATGAAATCCAATTTGGCAGAGCCTGAATGTGTGAAACTTGCAAGATACATGCAAGGATTGAGGGTCCCCATACAAGATGAAATTAGTTTGAGAAGCCCTACCATAGTACAAAAATGTTATCGATTGGCATTGAAGGTTGAGGAGAAACTCAAGAGGAAACAAGATCAAGGTGGTAGAGGGTGAGGACAAATAGGTTTTTGAAGTAGGGGTAGAGGCATGTCCAGTGGAAGAGGAAAAGGTCCTAAGGACTTTGGAGAATCAAACCATGAAAAAAACCAAGGAGAGAGAAGCTATAGGAGTTCCTTTAGTGGAAGAAGATCTAACTCTAGAGGAATATTTAGGGGAAGAGGCATTGATACCATCAAGAGCTATAGCTGTCATCAACCTAGGCACTTAGCATCAAAGTGTCCTGAAAAAGGGAACAAGAAAGGTGAAAGGAGAGAAAATTTGGTGAGAGATGAAGAATCCCAAATTATGCATTCACATGAATCTTTTGCAGCACCTGAACAAGGAGAGTCACTCATGATGAGAATAACTTTGATCAAAGCACCTAGTGCACCAGAGCCAGCCCAAAGAAAGACACTTTTCAGAACCACTTGTAGAGTGGGAAACATGGTATGTAGAGTGGTTATTGATTCTGGTTCTGCTGACAACTTGGTGTCCCTTGAAGATGTTAAAAAGATGAAGTTAAAAAGGATTCCACATCCCACACCCTACAAGGTTTAATGGCTCACAAAATTATAATAAACAATAATTAAAGAACAAAGATGGATAGAGTTTAATATTGGGAAGTACAAGGAAAAAGTACTTTGTGACATCGTACCTATGGATGCATTTCATTTTCTCTTAGGGAGACCATGTGTATGACTTGGAGGCACACCATGATGGAAGGAAGAACACCTACTCCATCTAGCACCAAGGTAAGAAAGTAACTTTACTACCCCTACCTGATAATGGTGAAGAAAAAAAAGATTCCAAGTTTTTGTTTGTAGGAGAGAAATAATTTTTGAAGGGATTGAAGGAGAAAGACACTCCTTGTTATGCATTGGTAGTGTTACCAAAACAAGAAGAGGGAAGGGTATTGAAAGTAAAAGAGGAACCTAGGAGAATAGGTACTAAGGAGGTAGCATATTTTCTATAGATGTATAAGGGAATTGTAACCAAGGAGTTACCAAATACCTTACCCCCAATCAGAGAGATTAGACATAACATTGATCTAATCCCTGGAGCCAAACTTCCAAACAAAGAAGCATATAAACTCACACCCCAATAGAATGAAGAGATGTCCAAGAAAATCCAAGAAATTTTGGAGAATAGTTTGATAACTAAGAGTCTGAGCCCTTGTGCAGTCCCCACCTTATTAGCACAAAAGAAAGAGGGGACTTGGAGGTTATGTACTAATTATAGAGAAATTAATAGAATCACCATTAGGTATAGGTTTTCTATGCCTAGGATTGAAGAATTATTGGAACATCTTGAGGGTAAAAATTAGTATTCAAAGGTGGAATTGAAAAGTGGGTACCACCAAATCAGAATAAGGGTTGGAGATGAGTGGAAGATAGCCTTTAAGAATAATGAATGCCTCTATGAATGGAGGGTGATGCCTTTTGGGTTGTCAAATGCTCCAAGAAAATTCTTGAGGCCCAAGAATGAATTTTTGAAACCATTCCTTGGAAAGTTTGTGATTGTATACTTAGATGATATCCTTATTTTTAGTAAACTAAGCATGAATATATGAAACATTTGGATTTGGTCCTTAAGAGGTTGCAAGAGGAAAAGCTCCTAATAAATTTGGATAAATGTGTCTTCATGCAAGAAGAATTGGTATACCTTGGCTTTGTGATTTTAAGTGGAAGCATAAAGATGGATCTAGAAAAGGTGGAAATAATCTTTAATTGACCCTCTCCAATGACAATGATAGAGGTTAGAAGCTTCCATGGATTGGTTTCATTTTACAGGAAGTTCATCAGGGGATTCAGTCAGATTTGTGCACCGATTTTGGAGACTATCAAACGGGGGAAGAAGTGCAAGTTTGTGTGGACCAAGGAGGTTGAGGAGGATTTTAAAAATATGAAACAAAAGGTATCAAAGCAGCCTATACTGGCTTTTCCAAGTTTTCAAATATTTTTATTATTGAATGTGATGCATCTAATGTCGTTATTGGTGCTGTTTTGAGCCAAGAGGGGAGACCCATTGCATTTTAATTGAAAAGATGAATGATGCTAAGAGGAATTATTCCTCTTATGACCTAGAGATGTATGATTTAGTGTAATCCTTGAAGAAATGGAAGCACCATCTCCTTCCAAAGGATTTTATTGTTTTTACTGACAACCAAGCACTTAGTTTCTTGAACAACCAGGAGAAATTAAGTCACAAACACATGAAGTGGGTTTAACCAATCCAAGCATATACCTTTTCAATAAAGCACAAGAAAGGAGTTTATAAAAAAGTGTCTGATGCTTTGTGAAGGAGGTCCATGATAGTGCAAGAGGTAAGGTTGCAAAGTTTAGGAATTGACTCCTTGAAAGGTATGTATGAGAATGATGAAGATTTTTATGAGATCTATAAAGTTTGTTCAGAATTTTCATACGCATATCATGTTGAGTATTCTGATTATTTTATTCAAGATGTTTTTTTGTTCAAAGGAAATCAACTATGCATTCCTAAGTTTTCCATGAGGGAAAACATTGTGAAGGAGAAGCATTGTGGAAGCATGAGTGGGCATGTTGGGTTGGATAAGACCCTAGAACATGTAAGAAGACATTATAATTAGCTCAAGATGCAAGGATATGTTAGAAGGTTTGTGGAGACATGTAATTTATGTTAGAAAGCCAAAGGTACTTCAACAAATGCTGGATTGTACCAACCATTGGCCATACCTAAAAGACCTTGGGAAAGTTGTAGTATGGACATTGTGATGGGTCTACCAAGGACTCAAAAAGGGTTTGATAGTATCTTTGTTTTTGTTGATAGGTTTAGATAAATGGCACACTTTCTTCCATGTAAGAGTACAATTGATGCAACATATGTAGCAATTTATTTTTTCAAAGAAATTGTAAGGATACATGGTTGTCCTCAAACTATTGTGTTTGACTTGGATGTGAAATTCATTGGACACTTTTGGAGAACCTTATGGAAAAGGTTGGGAACAAACTTGAACTTTAGTTCAACCTATCATCCTCAAATGGATGGGAAAAAAAAAGTTGTCAATAGGTCATTGGGAAACCTATTGAGATGTTTAACAAAATAGTATGGAGAAAAGTGGGATAACATCCTCCCACAAGCTGAATTTTCCTTTAATGATTATGTGAATAGAAGTACAGGGAGGATTCCTTTTTAGATTGTCTATGGACAAAATCTGAGGGGCATACTAGAATTGATGGATCTTCCCAAGTATATGAATGTTAGTGCTCATGGAGAGAATTTTTCTAACATTATGAAAGAGATCCATGATAAAGTGAGGTTGGCTCTACAAAGGAATTTAGAAAAGTAAAAAAAAAAGTGCAGACAAAAGAAGGAGGGATGTAAAATTTTAGGTTGGTGATTTGGTGTGCGTATATTTGAGGAACGAGAGGTTTCCAAAGGGAAAGCATACAAATTTAATCATAAAGAAAGTGGGTCCTTGTGCAATTTTGAAGAAGCATGACATGAATGCCTATGAGATAGCACTTATACTCTAGGCATATCTCCTATCTTCAATTTTTCTGATCTAACCCCATAAAGGTCATCATGATGAAGGTACAGAGGTTCATATTGAAGAGTTATAGGAAGATCTTGTTGATTTACCTCCTCATGCACCCAAGAAACTTGGCAGGATCCTTGGCACAAAGGTCATCAAGAAGACCATGAAGAATGAATACAAGAATTATCTTGTGAAGTGGGTTGGACAACCTGAAGAAGAGGCAGTGTGGATGGATGAGGCAGAGATGAAGAAGCATGGCACTTCATTGGAAGAGCTTATCTCAAGAGGACTTGAGATTAATCCACCCTGGGAGTATAATGTAGGAGCACCCATTGAAAAAGATAGCGACAAAGAGGATGGTTAGGTTTCAAGAGGACCTCCATTAATGTTTTTTTTGATAGGTTTGGTTGTCAAAGTGCCAAGAGGGATCAAGAGTTCCTATGCATTGTAATAAGTCCTAATTGTAAGACCTAGTGACCGAGGATGAGTTATAAATCCTATGGTTCACTATGTTCAATTAAACATAGGTTGGGTAGATTTGTGTTAGGAAAGGTTGAATTAATTTTTTTAACATTATATTTTTTGGAAATAAACCTTGGTTAGTTCCTAAGAGTTAGTTTTGCAAAAGTTGTCTAATATTGTCAACAACATTATTTGCAAAACCAAAAGTTACTAATTACAACTTTTTGGAAAGTTGTTACCCAATGTTCATAACCACCCACAGTTGGTTGGAACTAGGGGGAAATTTTAAATTGTGTCAACCATCATTGAAAATTTGGTTGGAAGAGAATTGTAGGAAGCATTTGTAGAAATTGAATGAAAAATTGCATTTTACTATATATTTGACTGATATTTTGTTGTGCAGGATCTGGTACAGATTCAAAAGATAAATATAGTATGATAGGAAGTTGGGAGTATTTATTAGTTTTTATTTGCATTAAACCAGAGATCTTAAGGTGGAGAAATAAGACAAAATTCATGTCACAGTCAATTGGAAGTTGTTATTTTGAGGAAAATTAGGGTTGTCGATTTCAAACCGTCATACCTTTGAATGTAACTATGGAAAGTTCCCCAAACCAGGTTTAAAGAAGAGGTGTGGGATTGTATTTAAGTTTTCTTTTGGTTTTAGATAGGTAGGTTTTAGTTGCAAGGACAAATATCTAAAACCCTAGCTCAATATTCCTATGTGATAAGCGGAAGTATTTAACCAGAAGGTTGTAGACCCCATAAATTTAGATGGGCATCGATTCAGAGCCTAAGGTTGGAGGAGGATACTTCTTCCAAGTTTCCCTAGATGTTACCATATTTGATTTGGAAAGGATCCAAATCTAGAGATTACTTCCTTCTTTAGGTGCCCCAATTAGGCCACCTAGGCATTAGTGAAAGTTTCCAAGTAAACTGAGTTGGTGAAGGATCCATGATCTGTCCTCTTGGGAAAAGTATTGTCCCAAAATTTGAAGTAAGGCTACATAATGTTTTTGGAGTTCATTTTTTTTTTTTAAAAACCCCAAAACGCATGTAGGCAATGTCAAGTAGCAGGAAATACCAAGTAGCAGGCAATACTGAGTAGCAGACTATACCGAGTGACAGTAAATACCGAGTAGGACAATTTTGAAGTATTGGATTGAATTGAATCAATAGAGTAATTTGGTTTATTTGAGGGATGTAAAAGGAGTGTTTTGACATGTGTGAATGATTCAGAGGCTTGGGAATAGATTGGAATGACCTTGAACAAGGAAGGTGCATTGGGAACACTAGGTGAACAAGGGTACATTAAGGAGATGTATGAAATAGTGGTCAACTTAGTACAAGTTTATG
The DNA here is from genome assembly GCA_018584345.1 of Thuja plicata. NCBI lineage: Eukaryota > Viridiplantae > Streptophyta > Pinopsida > Cupressales > Cupressaceae > Thuja > Thuja plicata. The sequence continues at coordinate 1,193,520 of MU225447.1, forward strand.
GGGGTAAATGATTTTATGAGTTTGTGAATAGGTAAAGAATCACTTAAAGGTGTAGGGCTCTGGATTTGGTTACTTTAGTTGAAAGGGGTAGGAAGGCTTGATAGGATCAAGCAAGGACTTGTAAATTGCTAAAAGTTATTCTAGTGACCAGACCCTCTACATCATTTAATCACACTTATATTTTCTTCCTCTTCTTTATTTCACCTTTTCATCCATGATCTACACTTGTATATCTCATCATTTTACATATTTATACAATACAAGTATAGTAGGGCAATTAACGACCTTACAAATTTTTTTACAATCTTTCTCACTCAATGACAAATCCCTAAAATGTGTTAATAATATAGAACAAATTCTAACTAACTCAAGTCATCCTTCAAATCTATCGCACATTAATTTGACAAAGAAAAGTTAAACCATAATGCACTTTCCAATGTTCTTGCACAACCTCCAATAAATATGATCATAAATAATCAAAAACATGTCAACTCATCAATCAGTTTCAAACTTCATCTTCACCACAATCCCTAGAACACATAATCACTCATTTTAAATCAATCTAACAACATCGATCAAGGATCTAAATAACTGTTCTTGACTATCCTAAAAACTGCTTTAACTCTTTTCCTAAATGACATTTTGTCACTCAAAAATTTTCCTTTTGATCATCAACACATGATGTGTTCACAACCAGAACCTCATGACATATCAAAGATATACATATTATGACCACAACATCTTAATCCAAACACTGTTCACAAAATCATCAAATCATTCCCTCATGGCTTCATCTTGGTCTTAATGTTAACCTTCAATCAATCATAACTCATTTAATACATAAGGTAAATATTTTCACTCATAGATACAACATCTAGAGACATCACTTAGTATTCTTATACGATCACACAATCTAATTTGTTCCACATCTCATGATTTGACCTCTTAAACACACATCAACATAAACTTAACTTTTCATCAGTTATGTCAATGATCTCCCCCTTTGGCATTAATGACAACACCAAAAACACCAAGAAATTATCTAGAGCATCAAGATATCAAAACAATTCTCCCCCTTATCTAATATACTTATTTGTTACTAATCTTAGATTCTTCTCCCCCTATTTCTGTCTCATCCGTTTATATTCTTTTCAACATACTTCTTGTGCTCTTCTCAACAACATTTACTCTTCTCTTCTCTTCTTGCCCTTTGACAACAATGCCAAAGACACAACATGACTCAATTCGTTAACTACTACAACTATCTTCTTCTCCTTCTGACTACTCCCCTTAAGGAGTAGTCCCCTGAACCGAAACCCACAGTGAAAGATATGACAATAAGTCCACTAGATTGATGCACCAACAACATCTTAGTTTTGTTAAGGTAGGGGCATCACCCCTAGCTTACGTCTAAGGTACTCAAAATTATCCTTAGATAATGGATTATTAAATTTTATCTCCCCAATCATTGACATCTCAAATTCCTTCTTCATCTCTTTAGAAAAAGCTAGACTCTTCTCATCATTACTGTCATGCCCAAAATCTAGGGAAAAAGACACCAACAAATTTATTCTGATACTAGAAAGATCTTAACAATTGCAACTATGTTTGTAGAGATAAATCTATATTTATTAGGTTAGCTAACCAAATTTTAAAATGATTTGACCCTAAAGGGGAATCATGAGAAGCAATGGCTTTTCAACATCCCTTGGTGGAACAAATCTTATTAGGTTATCCCGCTATTTTAACTAGGTTTTAGATATAAATACACATGTCATAAAAAGGGTGAGATAGATCTTTAACTTAATAATGATGTCAAATCAACAAGGTTTCTTATTAACTTAATTTTATCACAATCAAAGTATCCCCTAAGGGAGTCTACTTTATCTACAAAGACATCAACTATGAACGAGAGTGCATAGGGCTTAAATGGGTACCATGGCTAGGGTTGCACAAGGACATCCATAAGCTTAAAATTAATTAAATTTTCTGAAGTATAAAAGAGTTTACCCAGCTACAAGAACCTTACATTTAAATCATAAATCCATCCTCATCTATCAAAGATAAGAAGGTTCGTCAATTTAATTTAAAGGGTAACATTTAGTTTTGGCTTAATGCTAGCCAATAAATTTATATTTTATTAAACTCATAATATTATGATTATATTGATTTAATTCATAATTAATATTTCATTAATAAGTCACCTCAAAAATTATTCACTAATTAATCTTTAAAATAATTCACATTGATATCTACTAGGATAATCCTTCCCAATAATATTTAAATCCTTAGTTTTAATAGATTAAACACATATTTAAGATTATATTTAAGTTAAATTACCATCTAATTGATTTATTTGAAAACTATATAATTTAGAGTTCTATAACCGTTAATAAATAATTAAACCTCCTATTAAGTTACTTCAACTTTTAAGATCCATTTATTTAAAGAAAGCTCCATATCTAGAATAAAAAATAAAAAAATAAATCAAATTAAAATGAAATTAATATGCACCCCTCTTTTTTTAAAAATATAATAAAGTAAAAAACTGAGCCAACTAACCCTCTATTAGGGTTATCCATAACCCTAGTTTGAATTAGGGTGTGGCTCCAACTTTTAGATTTCAAATTTTAAATCCCTAAAGGCTCTTCATATTAATATATGGTCTACAAACCCTAATCCCATTTTTTTGTTTTGTGCAAGCTCTAGAGAGCTTTCGTGGAGGAGTGGGGATGGGTGATAGTAGAATGTTATCTTATTACATCTATAAATGTGTATATATACATTTGTATAGACTGTTGATCTCCAAGTTATGTTGTCTATTAGTGTCAAACACTTAGTCATTATCAAGGCAGGTTGGTCGGTCATCACTGTGACCAAGCTATCCCACTAAGGCCGAGTAATATATGTACCGAACAGTAGTTACTATCGAGTAATTCAAAGGTTGCCAAGTACTTAGTAGTTTCTAAGAAGAATGAATGCCAAGTTGAATAGAAAAAATAGTGTCGAGTGACAACATATGAATATGCCGAGCGAGATAGTTTTGACTGAGCACCAAAGTTTTCATATGTCGAGTAAGACAGTTTTGATATATGTGTTTAGAATGACACAAACACTTAGGTAAACCATTTTGGCTGACTTATATGTATGATTTAATGATTGTTCTAGACATTTAATGGAGTTAATTACGCGTTATGGATAATATCATTAATCCCTGTGTATGCAATGCAACCAATCAAAAAATAGGAATGCTTAAGCAGAAAAAGTGATGAATCTAAATCATTGATCTTGATCTAGAAGTTTCATCAATTATCTATATAAGGAAAGATATAAAACCCTAATTATGAATGCAGATGTGAAGAGCATATATCTGGTGTGTATGCAGAAGAAGCATAGTTTTTGTATATCAGAAGCATAGACCAGGCAGAGTGAGTGAGTAGAGCAGTGAAGGACAGAAGAAGAATTATATCAGATTTTTGAGATAAGTAAAGAGTTGGAAAGATGAGATCTGACATCAACATTTGAAGTGCAAAATGAAGGATCAGTTACTAATACATTATAGTAAGTGAATCAGGGTAAATCTCTTAATAGAGTAGTCCTAACAGACTTTTTTAAATCTCCTAACAGAGTGCTTACTTAGTTATAAGTTGAAATCCTTTAATCAAGGTAGATTGAATAAATTTGTAAGCTCTTAATAGGGAAGACCACTCATAGGGTAGATCATTAGAAGTTATCAAAGTTTGTATCCCTAACATGCACACTTTGTTACTGTAGTAGTGAAGATTTGTGGGTGTCATCCCCACCCCAATTTTACCTTTCAAGGGTTTCTGGGTTACCAAATCTTTGCATTATTTGCTTATCATGGATGTGATTAGATGTTAGATCTATTACAATGTTGCAGTTAATGTTTATCTATACATGTTGAATCAGTTTGCCTCATAAGTGTAAAAGTTATATAGATCCTGATTCACCCCCCCTTAGTATATTATTTTCCCATATTAGACTTCCAACAATTGGTATCAAATCTTTGTTCTTTTAAAAGAAGTCTAACCAGTTGAGATTTAAGATCAATGGAGGTTTATATTCTAGGTAAGGTCATTGAGAATCAGAAGTTTGACATCCAGCTTTCACTACAATAGCTTGAGACAACAAGAAAAGAATTGAAGAAATCCTTAAATGAAAGGAAACAATTGGCAACTCAGCTGAATGACACTCAATACAAAGAAGAAGACACTGAAGGTCTATTTGATAATTTAATTTCCAAAGAAAGTAACAAAACAATTGCAGATCTATTGGATAAAAAAAAAACTCAAAGAACAATTCAAAAGTCTAAAGATAGAACAAGAAACTCAATTAATAACACTATGTGACATGATTGATCAAAAAAAAGAAAGTTGAGGAAGACAAGATAATGGCAGAAGAAGATAAGAGACAAATGACTACTAGACTTGATGAAAGGACAAGTGATGTGCAGAAGCTCACAAATAATCAGTTAGACATGGTCAACCAACTATTATTTGCAAATCAAGAGGTAAATAGGAAAGACATTGAAATTACATATCTGAGATCAGAGAACAATCAACTAAAAACTGAGTTAAGATCTAAAAGGGAAGTCATTGAGAGGATAAACAAACCTAATGAATCCTTGAGATACTTTGAGGAACTGATGAGATCACCAAGAAGAACCAATGACACATCTGGAGTGGACCATACCGAGCACCTATCATCTAATGAAGAAGGAAAATCATCAAAGAGTGGAGAACAGAGGAATGCAAAGCCAAAGAAAAACAAACTTACATGTCATCATTGTGGGAAACCAGGACACACAACAAACATTGGCTGAAGAAGAATGGTAAGTCCAATCCTAATCCTAAATTCAATGGATATTGGTTTAACTATAAGAAGCACAAAATCATGCACATAAATTCAGGTCAAAGACTAGCATATCACTTACTTCAGCTAGATTTCAAGGACATTGTTACAATTGCCAAAAGTTTGGTCATAAAACCCAAGACCACAGATCCAATACAAAATCTAAGTGGACATCCAAGAAACAAGGAAATGCACTGAGGAAAGGTAACGCATTTAATTTAGATCAAAATACAAGGAATAGTTGTCATTATTGTTGTGAATATGGTCATATTGCAGAAAATTGTATAAGGATACACTTTAGAGGTAAATCAAAGAGTTGGATGAATGGAATTTTGGTCTATTATAGTTATGACAAGATTGTTCATACTAGGAGACACTGCAGGACCAAAGCCCTGGCACCTATTGTTGATCATATAAGGAACCAATTGAATCTAACATGGAGAAAGAAAGAAGAAGTGAGTAGTAGTGGACCCAGTAAAGCTGAGATCACCTAATCCAATGGATCAGGTGATCACACTAGTTCCAACTAAGCAAAGAAGGTATGTAAGGAAGTATTTTTCAAATGATATATTTAACACCAGTTCCTAGTTTTAGATGTATAAAAGTCCATATCTGCATAAGTTAAGATGCATTAGGAAAGATCTAAGGCTGGAACTGAGAAAATAATTGATATGCACAATTGGTTTCGAGCATCAGTATTAGTATGTGTCAAGCCTCCATAACGACCAAGATGATATATTGACCAAGTGTTAGTAGTGACCGAGTCACTATCCTGACCGAGTGATGGAATGAGTTAACCGAGCTATTGTACAAGGACCGAGATAGTTTTTTTACATCTACTACTATATGGAGCATTTATTGAAGACCTTATTTGACCATTTAAGTCTATATAATGGATTTTTCCATTCATTTTCATTTCACCAAGAGATTAGAGAATTTATAGAGAAATTCAAAGGTGACTCAAAGTGATTTGTGTGAAGTCTGTGTAGATTCTACTGTGTATCATTGACAAATACTGTAAAGCGTAGACCCATTATTGCCGAGTTACCTAGAATATGTTTTACGAACCCTAATTTGTAGAAATGGTTTCCATTTCATCTGTAGGGGTGAAGAAGCAATACAAGAAAGTAAATAATGTTCAATTAGTGAGAATGATGTATGTGAACTGTGTAATTTTTGAGTTGTACCTAAGACTGCAATTAAGGGAGTTCTTTTCAGAGCCCTATGATCAATCTTGCCAAAAAATTTAATGATTCATGATGTGAGGGTGTGCTAAATGTGAAAAGTTAGTGAGATTGGAGATTACGAGCTTAGACAAGCTTATGACAAACTGTGCAAAAATAGAGCATTCAAGGCTGAACACTAGCACATTTATGACAAAGGGTTAGTTTGTGTCCTAGTCTTCCCTTGCCATTTCAAATTTGAATGGATTAAAATAGTTCTGAGAAGAGTACATGACATGTGTTTATGGTTTGATAATGGGCCAATAAAAATCACAAAGGAAATCATTCACCGAGTTACTTGATATCCTATTATTCAAGGAAAGAGAACTATGCGATGTCAGAATAAGGAATTGATCAAAGAAAACACTTTGGATGAATGGAACAAATGAGGAATGAAAATATCTACATTCAAAGATCCTAAAATCAATTTTGTAGTGAGAGTAGTTACACACAAGTTTTATTAGTCGATAAGATAGGATAGTGTTCATTGCATTGCATTTGACCAAGTATGGAAAATAGTCAAGAAATATCACACAGCTAGATAACTAAGAGGGGGGTTGAATCAATTAGTTCCAGTTATCCTACAGTCCCAAATACTCTCAGATGTATATAACAACAATTTCAAACATATAAATCAACTCAGTGAAATATAAACTGTAATATCAAACTCATCTACCCAGTAGCATTAAAAAAAAAATTGTGATTACTGATCAATGCTGATAAAGTAATGTGTAAAGAAAAATAACAATCCAAAACATCCATACACATTAACACATAGATTTTTAACATGGAAACCTTGCCAAGGGAAAAACCACCTGGGATCGGTAACCCAAAATAATTCACTCTTCTGAAGTGAGATCGGTTAAGAGCCAATCCTATTAAATGTTACAATGCACATTGTTAGGTGTGACGTGGTTAGAGGATTTATCACTAACAATTCTCCCTTGACCAATAATTCACTATGGGGTCAACAAGAAAACAATCAACATTCATTGAATGTCATAAGAAAAAAATACTGTTAAGTCCCACTCGGTTAATAGATTTATCTGTAACAATGGTGAAATTGATACAGTAATGATATGACTCAAATACAACTCTATTTATAGATTTTCAGATCCATGCTAAGCACAATAATACCTCTAATCAATATTCACTTTATTTCCTCTAATTCTTCATACTTTTTTCTGCTTGGTAAATGTTCTTTCTCTGTCACTCGGTGATGTCTGCAGAAATGCTCAGTTTTGTCTTCAACCAGTTTGATCTGTCATACATGAAGTTAATCTCTTCACCAATATGCATGTTTTTGCATCTTTTCATAATGAATCTCTTGTCTCTTATATAGATATCATAAACCGTTTAATCTTCATCCCTAGATTTTTCCGCTTAATCTCCATTGTTGATTTTTTTGCTTCAACCTTCCTTGACAGTTGTCTCAAAAATACCTTTCAATCCCCTTCGTCCGATCATCTTGAATTTTCATAGCCATTTGATCAACATAACAAACCTTATCAATTATCTCAAAATCATAAATATGCCATCTCATCATTTTAGTCAGCCTTCAGTTTATATTACTTGGTCAATACCGTGATGCATCAGTGAAACCTAGCTTAGTTAACACTAAACTCGGTGTACACTATGTTTTCTCAATGTCCACTGTTCTAACTCGGTGTATACAAAATATTTCATTTACCGACCATATAAACTTTGTTTATTCTAGATCTTCAATCCATAATTGATGTTTGTAACCATGATGATAATTAACAAAGATGACATCAATGACAATACATTAACTGATTAATGTCTATCATCACATTAGTAACTTGGTTGATCATTAACTCAATGACTTCAAACATACAATCAGTTGTAGTTCATCAATCTCTCCATTTGGCATTGATGGAAACACAATATGAAATATGCAATATGAAAATGGCATAGAATACCAAACTTCAGTTCTACAAATATATACAAAATGTTGTATCTCTCCCTCTCTTGTACATATAATATGTTTAATCACTACACAACATTAAAACTCACCATGCAGAATCACCCTGCAAATTTGAATCTTTTGTCTTGAATCTTCTCTCTCTTTGTAGATAGATATAAGCCTCCTTTTTTTGTGGATAAAAGTGCTAGGTATATGCTCTTCATCCTTTGGGTGAATCAAAAATCCAAACACACTCTAATCCCCTTAGATTAACAGGCTTGGAATGAACATTGTTAATCATGTTTGGAAGTGAAGAAGTAGTAGGGATATGCTCTTCACCTTTAGGTGAATCAAACTCCTAAACGTACCTATTCATTTCATTTATTTCTTTCCATGAACATGATAAAACTTTAGTGGTCCTACCTCCCAATAATGTGCCTTAAAAAGGTCGGTAATGTTGGTTTTCAAATCAATAGATTGGATTTCCTATGGACTTGGCAATCCAATGATGGGAAACCTAAGTGATTTGGCCAACTAACAAGTTTAACCTCGGGGAAAGGTTGAAAATTATGCAATTCTAGCTCTGCAAAACCAAGGTTGGTAGGCCTACACATTATCCTTTAAGGATTTTTATAGTAGATAATGAACACTTAAATCTCTCCTTCACAAGTATGGCAAGTTACTTTGAAAGGAATCAAACTGTAATCAATTGTAAGATAAAACTGCAAAACTGAATACTTTGTGAGATTTGTAAAGAATGCTTTGTAAAAATTGTGTATATATAAATGAATCAATTTTAGAATATCTCAACAACATGAAACAATGAATCAAATGTCTATCTCTAATAATAATCAGATCAGTGCCTGTATCAACTTGGGCAATAGATTCAATCAAACATTTAATCCTATGTACAACTTTGCAAGAAGGTATTCAACCATCAACTATCTGAATTCTTTAGATGCACAGAAGATTAAGGTCTATATTATATCCTTGTTAGTTCAAATGAGTTTAACTCCTATGGCTGGGAGACTAGATGAACAAGAAGCCAAAAAAAAATTAAGTTATCACACACTTCCTGATATTCAAACAATGATATGAGACAATAACTCTTCTGCAAAAGCAACTCAAAGATAGTAATTGAAATATCTTCAATAATTGCAAAGGACTAACTGAATGAGAATTGAAAACTTGAGCCAAGAGAGATAGAAAATACTTACCTTTTATTGATTATCAAAACTAGGTACATAAGAATCCATATTCAGTTGTGATAAAAAACTAAAACCTGATTGAAAAATGATAACAGTAAAATGTCACCAAGGACCAGATGTCCCTCACATTAATCCTGGTATCCTTATTTATATAAAATCCAAAGGATGCATACAAGCTTCAGATCAATGCGTCAGTTCATCTAACTAAACCTAATCCCTAAGATCAACAACTGAACAACCACAATTACAATTAAGGAATGAATTATCATCCTTCAGAAATAGTTATCAACCAAAGAGATAATATAATCAAATATTTCATTAATAATTCATTAAGAATCTCTAATATCTCTTTATCTTCTACATGGCATGTCAATGGTCATCTGTATGTTTTTTATCTTTCATCTTTGGTCCAAGTCGCTTTATCTTTGCGTTTACCTCATGCATGAAACCTTGCATGAAAATGATGTTGATGTATCAAATGATAATAAAAAATCCTCAGTCAAAAAGATAAATAATAAATAATAAAAATATAACATGTAACGAAAAATAAAATCCTAGTCATCAGTGTCACTCAGGCATTTTATCCTTTATATTTTTCAGATACACATGAAATCATCGCGTAATGCCTTGATGAATAAATCTTTTGCATCTTTACGTTAAGCCATTGCACCATCCATTGATCTTATCCATCCTTTAACATCCATTCAGAAAGCTTATTTCTTCATGGGCCCAGGTTTTGACATGAAACACGTGTCACGGTCATGCAATGGCTTGATGATTAACATTCATGCATCTTTTCCTTAAGTCATTGTGACTACCGCAGGGTATTCTTAAACTTGTCTGATCTTTATCCATCACCTTTATTACTCTCACGGACCCAGATCTATGACATAAAATAGGTGTCACTGAGCCGCATTCCCTTAAAGGTTAAAAGTTGTTCATCTTTTCATTAAGAAATTACGCCAACCATTAGATCAAAAATTACTTGTCTTCTCTTTACTTTAATATTTTACTAAACCCTTGACTGCACTTTAACCTCGGGTTTACAAATCCCTCTTTTTCACCAGGTTGCAATATCATTTTCTTAACTATGGTTATCTTATGAGATAATGTGACCAATGTAATCTCAAAGTTGCTGAAGAATTTGTTAGCTCCGGGTTTAGTTACGAGACAATGCGATCATCATCATATTTAAATAGCTTCAGATTAAGATCAATGGATGTCGTTGAGTCTCAAAGACATTTAAGAATATTCCCTTTCCTTATGAGACTACGCGACCAAAGGATATCACCCAGTTGCTGAAGCATAAAGGATATTTGATTTTTATCTAGAGATAATGTGACAACCACGAGATCAATCAAAAGCAATGGCTCAAACTTAATCTTTGAATCTTTTAACTTAAACCTAACATCATCTGGCGACCACACAACCGAAGCAAAAGATAACCCTACCAAGGTCATAAAAAATATTAAAATGAATAATAGACCGCTGAAAAAGGGCCAATGGCTATATTTATGAATTCAAATATATGCAAGCCATGGGAAATATGAAACACCACATATTTAATATATTAGTGCATGAAATTAACTAGGATAAGTTCATATGAAAGGACAATTGCAATGATGAACCATGAATGGAAGGAGGAAAAAACAAGCATAAATCAAAATAATAATTTTGAAAACACTTCCCTGAATTATTTAACCATTCAAAATTAACTATAAATTTGGGTTCCACCAATGGCTCTTTCTGGAGATGTGTGTTCATACTTGGACACAACAAGATCTCAACTATCTCTGGAGAAGTAGACCAAAAATAGAAAACAAAGAACATTATGAAAGCAAAACAAAAACTTAAAAAGCAAAAGATGCAGGGTTAGGAATACTTCCTATTTTTAGGAGAAGAATGGTTCCAAATACTGAGCATGGGTTGGAAATTCTTTAACATCACCCTTTGTATCTTGTAACAGGTAACTCTTTTCTCCCGCATTATCAAAAATTACGTAGGGTCCAAGCCATAAAGCTTCAAATTTGCCATGGTTTCCCTTATCCTAATCTTTAGCATTCCATTCTAACACCCAATCTCCTTTCTGAAAGTTTATGTCCTTAGTTCTCTTATCATGTAAAGTTTTCATCTGCAACTGCTTCCTCACATTATCTCTTTGTGCATCCATTCTGATTTCATCCAATTCCATAAGCTGATCCATCCTATTTTCCATGAAATTCATGTATTCTAGTTGTTCTTCTCTGATTTATCTGAACCACTTCAAGATTTGATTCTGCCATAAGTTTAGCAAGACCCTATCCTCTAACCAAGTTTTTTATTTGGATCTCCGTATCAAACTCTTGGATTTGATTTACCCATCTACATCTCTTACCTGTCACTTCAAATTGCTTAAATATATCTTTAATTGCTACATTTGGCACATAAGCTATCACTTTAGCTCCTACCAAGTATGGCCTAAAATATTTTACTACTTTAACTAGAGCATAAGCTTGCTTTTCATTTATATCATAATTTAGCTCTGCTGCTTGAAGGGTTTTACTAAAAAATGTTATTGGTTGTTCATAACCCTCATCATTTTTCTATAGCATAACTGCAGCAATAGTATGATATGATGCAAAATAAAATAATTGAAACGGCTTTGAAAAATCAGGTGTCCTAAGGACTGGAGCTTCCTTAATAGCCTTCTTTATGTTAGCAAATGCCTCTATGGCTTCATTAGACCATTTAATTTCTACACCCTTCTTAAGAATCTTATCAATAGGCTTGATAATTTCTACAAAGTTAGGGACAAACCTCCTTACAAAATTTATTTGTCCAAAAAAGGACTGGATCCCTTTGATCCTTTTAGGAATCTGAATCATATCAATGACTGCAATCCATTCAGGTTCTATCCTCACACCAACCTATGATACAATGTGACCAAGAAGCTTTCCTTCAGTAACCCCAAAATGACATTTCTTAGGGTTCAAAGATATCCCATATTCTAAAGATCTTCTAAAAATTTTCAACAAGTGATTGCAATGATCATCTGCCCTTTTGGAGTAAGTTGTTAAATCATCATGATATACTACTATGATGAGATCAATCAAACCATCAAAAGCCGCATCCATTTCTCTATGGAAAGTTGCTCTAGCATTGGTTAATCCAAAAGGCATTCTTGCATACACATCAGTCCCTCAAGGAGTGGTAAAGGCTATTTTATATTGTTCTCATTCTTTAAATTTCACTTGGTTATATCTTGAAAATCCATCCATCATAGACAGTAATTCATTTCCAGTAACTTTCTGTAAAAGAGCTTCCATATTAGGTAGTGCATAGTTATCTTTTAAGGATGATATATTCAAGTTTCTAAAATCAGCACACAACCTTATATCTCCATTCTTTTATCTAACTGGGACCAAGTTTGATACCCATTTTGAATGTCTTATAGGAACAATTATTCATGCATCCCTCATCTTGACAAGTTCTTCTCTCATTTTAGGATCTAGCGTTGGGTTTATAGGATGTTGTCTTTTTCTGAAAGGTTTTGCATCTGGATTTAGAGGGATTTCATGCTGAAATAAATCCTCTCGGTAGGCTTTAAGATCATCATATGACCATGCAAAGATGTTCCTATATTTTCTTAACAAACTTATCAAATTAGCTCTTATCTTGGGAGTGAGCCTTTTTCCTATAAATATTTCTCTAGGAGTAAGATCATTTCCCATGTTAATTTTCTCAATCTCTTCAAATTCATTACTTATCTTACCCCTTTTGAAATTTTCTTGATCATCAAATACTCCTTCTAGTGCAAACAAACCTTTGGGAATTTTATTTGTCTTTAGCTGAACAACTTCTTTTCCAAACAAGGTTTCCTTTCCATCATTTTTCTCTACATAACCATTCCAATCTATGCACTGGTCTTCATACTCATCTTCATTGATTAAAAATTTTAGGAGATCTCTATCATCTTCAAATATTTGTCAATTCTGCACATTGTCAGGAACTGATGGTCTATTTTTCATCTCCACCTGCACAATATCATCAAAAGGGACATCAATCTACTTGATGGCTACATCAGCCAAGAAGTCTGCTAGGGAATTTTCTGATCTTTCTATCCACTTAATTGAAAATGCATCAAAGAATTCAATCAAATCCCAAACCAGATTTCTATGTTGTTTTAACTTAGGATTCTTAGTGATGAATCTATTTCTAACTTGAGAAACAATTAATTCAGAGTCACCGCAAACTAAAATAATCTTAATACCATATGATTTTGCAATATTTAAGCCAAGGATTAATGCTTCATACTCTAAAACATTATTTGTGCATTCAAAATTAAGTAAGAAGGAAAATTTTAAGATCTTACCACATGGGGACACAAAAGTGACCCCAGCACTATTACCTTCTTTACTGCATGCTCCATCAAAATTCATTTTCCAAATTTTATCTTTATTTTCATGCAAATGCACTTCAATGGGACTATCAATTTTCAATACTGGTTTAGTAATACTAACCTGAAAATTGTCCATGCCTAAATGGAAAAAATTAATATTTTCTACCCCAATGTCTCTCTTGATAATATATGTAGATCTTGGTTCCCTATTAATCCTTACTTCCCTTCCATCAACTGGAATAGTAGCGTAAGAAAAATCTAGTTGGATATAACCACTGACTAAATTAGACCATTGTCTAGATAAAGCATTCCATAATAAGAAGGCACTTTAACAACAGTAATATCAGTCTTATATGACATTTCAGGGCAAGAAGGAAATTTAAATTCCACATCTTTCATAATACCAACAACAGGTGTAGATCTATTGTCCATAGCATATCATTTTCCATAAGTTGTGTCCACCTTCATTCCAAGTTCTTTCATGACTTCTGCAGGCATAATGTTTACTGCTTCTCCTAAATCTATCATACAATTCTTAAGCAGTTTATTGTTAATTATCAAACTGAGATAAAAGGGATCCACATGTGTTCCATTTTGAGAAATATTAGTTCCTAAATAAACCACAAGAGGATCTTCATTTACTGCTCTTTGATTGGATTCTTCTTTAAAAATATTACCTACATTGGACAATAATTTTATAGTTTCATCTTTAAATTCAGGTACTTTCATCATTTCTAAAAAAGGAATAGAAATTTTTACCTGAGATAAAGCATTAGATATAAAAGAACTATTATTTGGAAGAGAGTTACTAACCATTGATTTCTCTTTTTCCAATTTATGTTCTTGATGAGAATCTACCTGTTGACCTGCTTTTGCATCATCATCTTTGGTTCTTTTTATGTCAGGTTGACTCACCTTCTTCTTTGGTGTTTTGATAGATGGTCTTGTTGGTTTTCCCTGATTAGTATTTACTGTTCTGTTCCTCAGTTTGTAATTACTCCTTTCTTCTTCAAGTGCTGCAAAAGTATATGCTTCCTTTTCCTCATTTTTTAATCTTATGATAACTGGTGTTTTTCCTTGTTGTTTATCACAATGATATATTGTATTCGGATCTTCATGGTAAACATATTCTTCTTCAGAAGAACTGTAATCATCTCTTCCCCACATTGGTTCTGATGAAACATTATTCATTGTAGGTTGATGTTCATCATTCTAATCTACCTCTTCTTGAAATCTATGGGCCACCACACAACCATCAAGGGAATGTGGTATATTACAAGCATCACACCAAGGATAGCCTTCCATAAAATGATTGTTTCTTTTTAATGGATGAGGTGTTTCCTTAGTATAAGACTACATTTCAAGTCTTCCATCTCTCCATTCGGTCTTATATGGCATGTCATGTAATCTAAATCTTTCATTTTTAGGAAATGGTGGCCTGTCATTTTTAGGAAATGTTGGCTTATCATTCCTACCTTGTTTTGCATTCAAGTTCTTTAGCATATCCATAATTTATTTAAGATCATTCTTTTCAGGAACTTTTGGATTGTGTAATTTAGTATCACCTCTTTTATCTATTCTTCCAGCAGTCCTTCTATTGTTTTCAATGGTGGAAGCCATTTTGAAAGCTTGCTACAATGTTGTAGGGACTTGTGATCTAATCTCATAATGTGTTTTACTATCAAATGCAGTTAGATAGAAATCTATCAGAAAATAATCAATAGGCCTTTTAATCTCTTGGAATTCTATTAATAAATTTATTAAACCTGTTATTGAATTCTGAAACTGATTCATTAAAGTTATTTTTAATACTAGTTAACTCATGAGGTGCAAAAGATGTGTCATTATGATCACCAAACTATTCAATGAATTGATTTACAAAATTACACCAGCTTGAAATGGATCCATCACGCAATCCTCTATACCATTCAGCAACATCTTCAGTTAATGATTGGACAAACAACTTCATAAAAATGTCTTCATGGTTTCTATCTAACTCTTCAATAGTGTTCTTCAAATTTATGGTATATTGTTCAGCAGATTCCACTCCATTCCCTAAAAATTTTGGAATAACATTCCTCAAATCACTTGATATGGTATTTGGATATCCAACTATCCCACTGAAATCGAGTTGTCTATATCTTTCCACCACCATTGGAGCTCTTCTTCTCTGGCCCATGTTGTGTTGGTTTCCATTCTGACCTCTGAGATTTTGATGATCCATGCCATGGTGATTTTGTCCACTTCTATGACCATTACCCATTCTTTGTTGTCTAGGATTACCTCAGTCATAGTTTTCTACATTTTTTGGTTGTCTCCAATAATTATTTCTTCCATTGTTATTACTGTTTATTTCATATCTTCCTCTATTATGAGGTTCAAACAATGGATTTGTGTGATCATTGTTGAAAACTAGTTCTCCATTTTTTCTATGAGGACGATTGTACTTTGGTTTCCCATTACCTTTTGATATCTCCTTTTCTCTTGTCTCCTCTTCATCCTCAAATACTTAATCTAACTCACTTCTCCTTATTTCTGAATTTTCCAAGGATTCATCAGGTAACCTTTTCATAGCTCTCAATAACTTTGGATTATTTTTCCCATATTCAGTTAGTTTACTCAATGTAGCATATAGGAAATTGCCTTCTTCATCATATTCTTCTTCTATTTCTTGAGCTGAATTCTGATCATCTTCATAGCGAAAGGGATTTATAAATTCATCATAATAACTTCCATTATTGAAACCAGTAGTCTCTCTATCAGGAAATATTTTATGTCCGGTATACATCTTATCACCAACCTCTTGCTTACTCCTTTTCAAAATTTTCTGCAAGTCTAATTCAAATTGGTCTGGATATAAAGTTCTTCTGCCCAACATGAATACTTACAACCAAAATTTTAGATTCGCCACCTTCTTTTTAGAAGGAAACTATTTCTTGCTGGTCTTCTGGATTCTTTCTTCCACTAGAGTGCACTTCAAACCTTCTAGTTTGCAAAATCTGAAATTCTAAAAAAAAAAAAAATTCCCCAGCAAAGTCATCAATCTATTGGTGCTCAAATCAGTAGATTAGATTTCCTATGGACTTTCCAATCCAATGATGGGAAACCCAAGTGATTTGGCCAACTAACAAGTTTATCCTCGGGGAAAGGTTGAAACTTCTGCAATTCTAGCTCTACAGAACCAAGGATGGTAGGCCTACACCTTATCCTTTAAGGCTTTTAATAGAATATAATAAACACTTAAATCTCTCCTTCACAAGTATGGCAAGTTACTTTGAAAGGAATCAAACTGTAATCAATTGTAAGATAAAACTGCAAAATTGAATACTTTGAGAGATTTGTAAAAATTGTGTATATATAAATGAATGAATTTTAGAATATCTCAACAACATGACACAATGAATCAAATGTCTATCTCCAATAACAATCAAATCAGTGCCTACATCAACTTGGGCAATAGAGTCAATCAAACATTCAATCCTATGTACAAATTTTCAGGATGGTATTCAACCATAAACTATCTGACTGCTTTAGATGTAGAGAAGATTAAGGTCTGTATTATATCCTTGTTAGTTCAAATGAGTTTAACTCCTATGGTTGGGAGACTAGATGACCAAGAAGCCAGAAACAAATTAAGTTATCACACACTTCCTGATATTCAAACAATGATATGAGAAAATAACTCTTCTGCATAAGCAACTCAAAGACAACAATTGAAATTCCTTAAATAATTTCAAAGGACTAACTGAATGAGAATTGAAACCTTGAGCCAAGAGAGACAGAAAACACTTATCTTTTATTGATTATCAAAAATAGGTACATAAGAATTCATGTTCAATTGTGATCAAAAACTAAAACCTGACTGAAAAATGACAATAGTAAAATGTCACCAAAGACCAGACGTCCCTCACATTTATCCTGGTATCCTTATATAAAATCTAAAGGATGCATACAAGCTTCAGATCAATGTGTCAGTTCATCTAACTAAAACTAACCCCTAAGATCAACAACTGAACAACCAAAATTATAATTAAGGAATGAATTATCATTCTTTAGAAATAGTTATCGACCAAAGAGATAATATAATCAAATAGTTCATTAATAATTCATTAAGAATCTCTAATATATCTTTATCTTCTGCATGGCATGTCAATGGTCATCTGCATGTTTTTTATCTTTCATCTTTGGTCCAAGTCTCTTTATCTTTGCATTTACCACCTGCATGAAACCCTACATGAAAATGACATTGATGTATAAAACGATAATAAAAAAAACCCTCAGTTGACAAGAAAAATATTAAATAATAAAAATATAACATGCAACAACAAATAAAATCCTAGTCATTAGTGCCACTCGAACATTTTTTCCTTTATATTTTTCAGAGACACACGACATCATCGTGCAATGCCTTGATGAATAAAACTCATGCATCTTGACTTTAATCCATTGCGCCAGCCATTGATCTTCTCTGTCCTTTAACATCTATTTAGAAAGCTTATTCCATCATGGGCCCATGTTCTGATATGAAACACGTGTCACAATCGTGCAATGGCTTGATGATTAACATTCATGCATCTTTACCTTGAGTCATTACGTGTACCGTAGGATATTCTTAAACTTGTCTGATCTTTATCCATCACCTTTATTACTCTCATGGGCCTAGATCTATGACATAAAACATGTATCGTTGAGGTGCATTCCCTTAAAGGTTAAAAGATGTTCATCTTTTCATTAAGCAATTACGCCAACCGTCAGATCAAAAAGTATTTGTCTACTCTTTACTTTAATCTTTGACTAAACCCTTGACTACACTTCAACCTCAGGTTTACAAATACCTCTTTGTCACCAGGTCGCAATTTTATTTTCTTAATTGTGGTTATCTTATGAGATAAAGTGACCAAAGTAATCTCAAAGTCGTTGAAGAATTTGTTAACTCCGGGTTTGGTTATGAGACAATGTGACCATCATCAGATTTAAACAGCTTCAAACTAAGATCAATGGATGTCACTGAGTCTTGAAGACATTTAAGAATATTCCTTTTCCTTATGAGACTACGCGACCAAAGGATATCGCCCAGTCGCTGAAGCATAAAGGATATTCAATTTTGATCTGCAGATAACGTGACAACCATGAGATCAATTAGAATCAATGGCTCAAACTTAATCTTTGAATCTTTTAACTTAAACCCGACGTCATCTGGTTACCACGCAACCGAAGAAAAAGATAACCCTGACAAGGTCATAAAAAATATTAAAATGAATAATAGACCACTGAAAAAGGGCCAATGACTATATTTATGAATTCAAATATATGCAAGCCGTGGGAAATATGAAACACAACATATTTAATATATTAGTGCATGAAATTAAATAGGATAAGTTCATATGAAAGGAGAATCGCAATGATGAACCATGAACGAAAGGAGGAAAAAACAAGCATAAATCAAAGTAATAATTGCAAAAATAGTTCCCTGAATTATTTGACCATTCAAAATTAACTATAAATTTGGGTTCCACTAGGTAAGAGGGACAACCCAAAGTGGGAACAAGGTGAAGCCACCTCTATCCACCCACTATTAAAAAATACCTCATTTAAGTTGAAAGACTTAGAGGGAAAAAATATCAAATACCTCGACTCGTAGGGTTATACCTAAGTCACATGTGCGCGACTACATAGTCCTTGCATGATTCATTTGATATTTTTGTTTGGAACCCTAAATAAACACTCGGTTAACTTAGCAATACATATCTCTTTAGAGCCGAGTTTAAAATGCAAAATTAACCATAGGTAGCTTGTTTGAAATATTTTATTATGAAAACCCATGGAAATGACCGAGAATATAAAATTTATGTTTGGGATTAGGGGTAAAGAGAAGGGTTTTTTTGTTGCTATGGTTGAAGATCCATGATTATAAAAGAAAATATCCATTCAGATTTGATAACCAATTTAAATTTTTAAAAATCAATCAAGTGGTGACCAAAACAGTAAAATATCAGTTCCTCACATATCCTATGATGTGTATGAAAAGTATTGCAATGCCTTTGAACAATCTTATGATGCAATTAAAAAAAATTTCTATGCATGTCAAAATAAAAGTGACTCTTACAAACAATATATGTCGCTTTTAAGTAGTGAAGTGACACACCTGAACAGTAAAATCGTGCATCCTTGTTTTCCAGTGAGTGCGTAAAATAATTTCTATCACATTTACCAATTATGTCTTGATGTGTACAAAACAAAAAAATCAAAATAGTGAGTATTTATCGGGTCTACTAGATAATTTTGAAGCCATTTTTAGATACCCTTTACATAGTACTCTCTTTCCAGACTAGAGGTTGTATCAAATCCTTACAAATCTAGGGTGTCAAGAAATTTTCAAAGGATTATTGATCAAGAAGGTACAATTCTTGTTAATGTCAGTCTTCACCAAGTCTCATCACACTAAGATATCTTTACAAGAATATGGAAGTTACGTTAGACAGGAGATACCTTATTTGGACAAAACACCTTATCACTTACTCCAAGAAAAAGAGGAGCCTAAAATGATGACATATCAATATGGGTATGAAGATCCCAATCTTATTAATAATATTAATGAAGCCAATAACTCTAATAACAACAACAACGATGGTGGAAACCACAACAGAAATAATAACAAAAACCATTAGGGAAGCAATGGTGGTAATAATAGGGGAAACAATGGGAATGATGAATAAAATTGAAAGAATCAAGATGAAGAGGCAACCAAAGAAAGAGTGAAATAAGCTACCCAAAATTCCTTCTTCATAAAATTCATGGAAAAACTTTTAGAAAGAGATAAGGATAAATATTTCTTTAACCTAACTCAAGCAGAAGTAAAACTTCCCCATGATTATGACAGGTCAACCCTAAAGAAATATGAGGTAGAATAAAATCCAATAGCAGTGATGAATAAACAATTTAATACTTTCCAAATCTAATTGGAAAACATGAATAATATGGTGTCTCCAAAAAAATTCTCAATTGAAGCCATATGCACATTTTTTTTTGATAAGAATTTAATTATTGTATCATTCCCTCCAATGCATTCTTTCTAAAATATGATAAATATGTGGGTACATCCGACCCCCGAGAACATTTGAGGGAATTTTTTGCATTAAGCTTGGAATTCATGCATGATACAACTTATTTAATGAGATTAATCCCAAGAAGCCTCGGAGGGCCAACATAGATGTTGGCAAGTTGACTCCCAGGGAGTATATGACTGATTTTGTGTTGTCATTATGGCAACAAAGTCATATAAAGTTTTGACAGAAAAATTAGTAGTGAAAATTAAATTAGTATAGAAGACAATACAAGACAAAGATACATAGATGATCAGAGCACCAGCGCACATGCGTACAATTGATTTAGACTAAGTGCCTTTTGACATAAGGCCTATGATATGTTTTTATGCTTACCCTACACACACATAGTAAGGAATGTCAGTACGGATAAGTTACAGAAAGAACAAATACACTAGCAGTTCATAATATAGAGTATGGAGCCGACTTCAAGTTTTTGATTAACGTGTAATCTTTTGCTATGTAAAGGCTAAGCACATATTGTAGTAAGTTTGTATCCATGTATTAAACATTATTGTAAACACGCTTAAGCCAATTTTTTTGGAAGCATTGTGTATGCTTTTTTTGGGCCGACTAAGGTCTTGTTGATAGTCACGTCTATTCAGGCATAAACATATATATACACAATGAAAAGATATATTTGAAGTGTCGAAGAAATATGAAGAGCAGAGCAGTGTAAAGATGTCAGTATGAGATAGAACCCTTAAAGAAGATAAGAGCATAAGAGCATAACTGGAACTGATCAGACATATGTGTGATATACAGCAGTTCATTTTGGATATAGTGCATATCTATTCTCAGGAGGTTGTAGCCTTATTTTATCATTGAGAAATGAACTCTTGGACAGTGAGCCCTCACCCCTAACAGGGTTGTTTGTAAAAGACTCCTAATAGGTTTAGGGCTTTAACCAGGTCATTGTACTTACATTGTAAAGACTGCTCCTAACAGGGCAAGGGAACTTTAACAGGTTCATTATACCAGTGCAATATTTGTGGGTACTAATTCCCACTGGGGTTTTCCTCTAATCAAGGTTTTCCTGTAATAATATTATGTGTTATGTGATCTTGTGTTAAGCTTCAAGTGATATATAATTTATTTATGTTTAAAGTTACTGAAATAGAATAATTAGTTAAACACTAATTCACCCCCCTCTCAGTGTTTCCAACAATAGAGTGGTTCTCAAAATTACCCTAAGGTATTAGAACATTTGAAGAGTTAGCTTTGAACTTTGTGACTCATTATTCTTAAAATACCAAACATGAAGTAACCATGATAAACTTGTGTAATACTTAAAAAAGAGAGGGTGAAGCATTTTTATTTTTTTACAAAGGTGGAGAGTGGTGTTTTCTCGATATCCTAGAGGTGTGCCTGAAAAAGAAAAAATGGACATTTTTATGAATAGTTTGAATACAAAAAAGAATTTTCAATTACAAATCCAATGTCCAACTACTTTTGAGAAGATTATTGAAAATGGGATTACAATAGAATAAGTTTTATTAAAAAGTGGAGAGATAGAACTTTATAAGGAAAATAAGGGTTTCGAGCTAACAATCATAACAATTCCAACAATAATCGGGCTTTTAATAAAAAAAACTAAGTTTTGGCTAAAGAGTACCAATAAAGTCTGTGTTAATGATGGATTTATTGAGGAAAATAACCTTAAAGCTACCCCATTTAATCTCTCAAGAGGATCAAATAAAGCCAATAATGTTAATCAAACTTCAAAGAACTCATTCAATAACAATAATCTTTTGAAAAATTGGGAAGCTAACAAATTGAAATATTTCTTTTCTCCAACACCAAGGAGGAATTTCACACCCTTGGGTGATCATCTCAAAAATTATTTAAGGACTCTCATTTCCAATAAAATCATTGTTTTACCAGAAGCAACACCCTATGGACCACAACTCAAAATATCATGGTGGAATAATGCCCATCATTGTGAATTGTTAGTAATAACTAAGAGGGGGGGGGGGGGGGGAAT
>MU225447.1:1218913-1234761 GCA_018584345.1 Thuja plicata
AAATCTAGCAACAATTCCTACTGCATGTGCAATATCTGGTCTAGTGTGTACAACATACATGAGTTTTCCTATCATGGATCTATATAGAGTCTGATTTACCTCTATTGTTTTGTCTTCCTTTGTTAATTTGCATCTAGTAGCCATCGGTCTTCCAATAGGTTTGGAATCTTCCATCTTGAATCATCGGGCAACACTATTTTTAGCTCATCGGGCATCATGTGATTCTGCTTCATTGGGAAACACTGTCTTCTGCTCATTGAGTATCACTGTGACTTTTATCTCTATCTTTACCGATGCTGTGCACCCCGTCGGTGTAGTCTGTCACTTAGTGAATACTTAGACTTTTATGCATTGCTAAAAGCATAACCTTTATTCCATTGGTTCTCTGAAGTCTTTGGCATGACCATATAGATGATATCAAGTTGACATCAATGACAATACAAACCATTAATTGATTTAATGTCTTGCATCATCTTCAACTTAATATAGTCAATCATTTAATCAGTTACATGTCATTAGTGAATATCATATAAATAAAGTGCGCAAAATGAATGAGTGCAGGAGATTGAAATACGCGGTTCAAGATTTGATATATAATGGTGTAATTGAAGTGGAAGGACCTCAAAATAATGAAGATCATATGGCATATAAAACTCCTTTCTTCAATCACAAAAAGGGTAATCTTTGAATGCTAACCAAAGAAACAAAATGGGTAATGATAAGGTCAAATTTTCTCATGCCTATGACAATGTTATCAATTCCTTATCGGGACATGAAAATACTATCAATGTCATTCTGGTTAAGGACCAACCATCAAAATAAATTTCCAATGTTGTGACTAGGGGGAAAGCTTCAAACGTAACATTACAATGCACTACCCCTAAAAACACTTGTCCTAATCAATCATCTTCTTCTTCAATACAATATAATCTTGTGGATCAGCTTCAAAAGATACCAGCGCAAATTTCAATTCTTGAATTGTTAAAACTTTCACCAAATCATAAAGAAATTTTGTAAAAGTCTCTTGTTAAAATCATTGTTCTTGATAACTTGGATGTTGATACATTCCAAAACATGATTGTACATCTTAATGAACCTTATTGCCTATGTTTTTCCTAAAAATTTGATGTGTCTATCAATCATCCCCCAAACACCTCCACTAAATATAGAAGTTTTTATACACAAGCACCATCTCAAATGAGTCCTCATTGATGGTGGAGCCAGTTTGAACATTTCTACCTTAAGTCTTGTGAAAGCCATAGGATTTTTAGAAGGTGTTGTTGATCAAAAAAGGAAGATTACTATCAAATCTTATGATGATGAAGAAAGATCTTCCAAGGGAATGGTGATTCTACCCATCAGAGTTGGTCTGATTCAAAAAAACATTTTTTTTTCCAAGTCCTTGATATGAATTTGACATATAACATTTTTCTAGGGAGACCATGGATTCATGAAATGCAAGCGGTACCTTCAACATACCATAAATGTATAAAATTTCCATAGATGGGTGAAGAAATCACTGTAAGTGGAGACTCAAATCCCTTCCAATATTGCAATAATGTTAAACTCATGAATGAGTCATTTACCGCACATAATAGTGAAGGGGCTACATCAAGTTGTCTTAAAGAGGAAATTCAAGGAAAGGTTCCTAGCTCAAGTTTGATTTTTAATTCAAATAAAGAAAAAAATAATTCACCTACTTCGCCTAAGAGAAAGGAGAAGGTTAGTTTTTTAGATAAAGGCATAAAGAATACCAGATCAAGTGTTTCACATTAAGATGAGGAAAATTCAAAATCCTATAAGTTTGTAAAAGAAAGAGTCAAAGAGACACATTACCAAGAGATGGAAAAACTAATGAATAACTTTGAAAAGAAATGTAAAATAAAATAAAAATGGGTAGGAGAATACTCTGTTTCATTATTTGAATTACCTACTTCCCCTAAATCACATGGAAAGCCATCTATTTCTCATTCAACTTAAAAATAAAAAGCACATTTTGTAAGAGCTAGTGATTCCTCATCTATGGAAGAAGATGATGAAGTTTTAAAATGTATTTACAAAGATGATGAGGCCGCAAGTTCACATACTGAAAGGGTTCAAAATGTTAGCATCCAAACACACCAATATAGTAAAGGTAGAGGACTTTTAGGCACAAGAAATAAAGATTTTTTGAAACCTATACAACCCCCATGGAGGACTAGAGATGAAAACTATGGAATATGATGTCAGGAACAAGGTAATGGTCAAAACAATTCCAATAAACCCTATGAACATATCAACATGGTAGATTCAGAAAGTGGAAATAATTTTGCTAAATATGAATGGGATTCATTATCGGAGACCTCTTGTCACAACAAGGAGGTGAATGTGATTCATACCTATCCTCCTATATAGTGAAACCAAAGAGTCAAGTTTATATCAAGGATCGAGTTCCAACCAAGGGCCTAGCATACATCAAGAACTAGATTTAAGGTAGGAATCAAATGGAATTAAAGTAAGGAGAGTTTTGATCTGAGTTATATGGAACACCTTGAGGAAGAACATGTCATAGAATTGAATGATACAATGTATGAATCTCATAATAGATTCATGTCCTTAAACCCCATGGATTCAAAATTACCTAATGATCCCTTGTCCCTTATGCATCCTGAATTAATTGACTGGAATTTAGTTGAGTCAAGTGATATACTTTCCTTTCCAAATGACAATTCATTGGCCTTGTACCTAAATGCAGTTGAACCCTCTTCCATCAATGAATTTGATCAAATAAAAACAAAAGAGGCAAGTGTACAATCTCTTAATTTAAAAATAAAAGAAATAAAATAAATGATCTAGTGGTGAAAACCACAATGTGGCAGTACTAGACCCAAAAAAGTAAAAATAAAAGACATTTATGAAGGTGAAAACCCAATTGTGGCACCTAACAAAGAGATATTGGATACTTTAAGAGATCATTATGAAGAAAGGTCTCCTATATTGATTGAACCCAAAAATAAGGTAAATATTGGCACATAATCAAAGCCTAAGATTATACACCTGGCAGCATCATTAACTCTAGAGGAAAGACAAGACTTCATCAAGTTCTTTAAGGAAAAAACAAGTAAATTTTGCATGGTCTTATATGGATATGAGAGGGCTAGATCCAAGTTTTATGATGCATCATTTAAATGTAAAGCCAGGGGTTAATCCGGTCAAACAAAAGTTAAGGAAAATGCATCCTCACATAGCCTTATAAGTAAAAGTTGGGTTGGAAAAATAGTTAGAGGTTAGTTTCATAAGAGTTATTTCATATGCTGAATGGATTTACAACATTGTGCAAGTTTCTAAACATGAAAAATCAATCTGAGTGTGTACGGATTTCTGAGATCTTAATCTAGCTTGTCCTAGAGATGATTTTCCACTACCAAACATTGATTCTATAGTTGATTTAACAGTAAGGCATTCTATGTTTTCACTCATGGATGGATTCAGTGGGTATAATCAAATTAAGATAACTTCCTAGGATCAAGAAAATATGGTGTTTACATTTGCTTTGGGCACTTTTTGTTGGAATGTCATGCCTTTCAACCTTAAAAATGCTAGAGCAACTTACCAAAGGGCTATGACCATAATTTTTCATTATATGATGCACAAGTTCCTAGAAGATTATGTTGATGATATCTTGTCTAAGTCTCATTCAAGGAAATACCATATGCCAATTTTGGAGAATATTTTTATGATACTAGAACAATTCAAAGTAAGGTTAAATCCAAAAAAGTGTGCATTTGGGGTACAATCTGGAAAAATATTGGGTTATATAGTATCTGCAAAAGGAATATAGGTAAACCCCGAAAAGGTGGGAGCTATCATGGAAATGGAAGCACCGAGAAATATAAGCTAAATGAGATCATTTCAAGGTAGGTCAGAGTCAATAAGAAGATTCATATCTCAGTTAGCCAATAAATTTCATTCTTTTACTCAACTTCTTCACAAGGATACAATTTTCAAGTGGGACAATAAATGTGATGAAGCCTTTACACTATTGAAGAAATATTTGATGAACCCACCCATATTAATGCCACCCATAAAGAACAAGCCATTACTCCTATATATTTCAGCAACAGATCACTCCTTATGTGTATTATTGGCTCAATAAGTTGAAAATGGAAAAGAAAAGGCAATTTATTACCTTAGGAGGACCGTAGTTAAGTATGAGCTGAATTATAGTTTCATTGAAAGAGCATGCCTAGTAGTATTTTTTTCTTCACAAAAACTACATCACTACATGTTGGCACATAAGGTTAAGCTCATCTCTAATATTGATCCTTTAAAATATCTACATAGAAAAATAGCTCTAATGGGGAGATTGGAAAAATGAGTCATGGTGTTGATTGAGTTTAAGATAGAGTATATGGATAGAAAAGAAATAAAAGGAAAATTCATAAATGATTAGGTGGCAGAGGCTCCTCTAATTTATGATCAACCTATTCACGTTGAGTTCCAAGATGCAGAAATAATAAACATTGAGGCTAAAACATGGAAGCTCTACTTTGATCGATCCTACACACAAACATGGCTCAGGGGAATGAATTTTATTAGTTACACCCCAAGGATATACTTCTCCAAAATCATATAAACTTATCTTTCCATGCACAAATAATATTGAAGAATATGAAGCTTTGAATAGAGGCCTTAAAATGGCCCTAGAATGGAAAGTGACAGAATTACAAGTTTTATGGTGATTTTCAACTTGTGATAAATCAAATAAACAATGACTATCAAAAAAAATATTTAAATTTGATGCCTTACAAGAGAATGATAGATGATTGGAAAAAAAATAAAAATTTGATAACATTTGAGAAAATACCAAGAGAAAAGAACATAGTAGTAGATGTCATGGAAAATTTAGCTTCTCTTTTACAATTACCATAGCAAAGTGCTAGATATGAATTCTTGGTAGAATATTTGGTAAAACTTGTATTTGACCTTCCCAATTCCCAGATCATTTGTTTACTAATTGGGCATGACTCCCCATGATGAACCCATTTTTTCCAATCTAAAATACCAAACATTACCCTTGTACCAATCTTGAAACCAAAGAAATTTTATATTCCAAGCTTCCTATTATACCATCATTTTAGACACATTGTATCATAAGAGTCTTGATAGAACCCTTCTTAGACCTTTCTAGATGATGAGGAATCGAGACTTTCTTTACACGAGGTTCATGAGGGAATTTGTGGGTCTCATTCAAGAGGTTTAAGATTAGCTAAGAAAATCCTTTGAATAGGGTAGTATTGGCCAACTATGGAGAAAGATGCTTGTCAGTTTGTGAAAGTGTCAAAAATGACCTTATCATGGAAATATGATTCATGTATCGACACAAGAATTACACCTAATGACCACACCTTGACCCTTCATCTACCTTCATATAATGGTCATAAGTACATCATAATGGAAACAAAATATTTCACCAAATGGGTATAAGTTTTGCCTTTGTCAACTGCAATAGAGAAACAAATTTCAATGTTCATCCTAAATCACATAATTTGCAGATATGGCATTCCTAATGCTATAATAACTAATAGTGGAAAATATTTCAAAAATAAGGATGTGGATGAACTATGTGAAAATTTTCACATCATGCACCATTCCACTTCAATTTATTATCCTCAAGGGAATGGTCAAGAAGAAGAAACAAACAAGAACATCCTTTAAATTTTAAAAGAATAGTTAACAACTCATGAAGGATTGGAATGTACAATTAAACCTAGAATTATGGGCATATAGAAAAAGCATAAGAACACCAACTAGCAACACCTTTTATATTGGTTTATGGAGAAGAGGTTATTTTACCTTTGGAAGTTGAGATTCCATCCTTAAGTATCTCCTTACATGGTTTGGTGATGGATGGGTATTATAGGGTTGCTAGACTCCAACAACTCTAGTTACTAGAGGAACACCAAACACAGGCATATGAACATCTCAAGGTTTATCAAAACAAAATTTCAAGGAACTACAAAAAGAAGATAAAAGCTAGATAATTTCAAATTGGTTACTTGGTGTTGAGAGAGAACCCTAATAATCAAGCAGATAGAGAGAATAAAGGATAATGGGCAGAAAATTGGTTGGGACCTTTCATTATCACATCTTCCTTTGGAACAGAGACATTCAAGCTAGTTGATTGTAATGGGGATGAATTGCAAGAACTTATCAATAGCATTCACTTAAAGAGGTTTTATACCTAAATCAGATGAAAGGGTATTGGATGAATGAGTATCAGATCAAAGAAAGCATAATTCTTTGTATAGTGAAAAGAGATCCTAAATAAATTCAAAAACAATAAAAAGAGATCCTGAAGAAATTCAAACACAGTGAAAAGAGATCCAAATAAAATTCAAAAACATTTAAAAGATATCCTAAATAAATTCAAAAATAGTGAAAAGAGATCCTGGAAATTTTTTTAAAATGGTGAAAAGAGATCCTAAAATTTTTTATCTTTGTGAAAACCTAGCAATATGCACTTTGGTAGAAAAAAAAAGTGAAAAAAAGAGATAAAAGTGCCTTGGTGAAAACCTAGCAATAGGCACCTTGGTAGAAAAAAAGAGAAAAACATTAGAAAAAAGTGCAATAAATTCAAATGGTGAAAACCAGGTAAATAGGCGTCATTTGACCCTTAAGTCTCACCTAGTTGCATTTTCCATTTGCATCTTTCCACCACCCTTGTATATTTCCTTGCATTCATCATTTGTGCATAAGTCTTAGTAAAGTCTCAGAGCTGCATTTGCATACACCAAATCTTTCATCATAATTTGGAAATCTGCCTAAGTCCAATATATTTCTATCCAACTAGGGGCATTAATCCAAATCTAGCGAGATCTTCAAGCAGACACCAATTCACACGAATCAATGCATCAAACCATGAAACTTGATCTTGAAAATTGGATTCATATTTCTTTCCACATTAATCCTTGACCTCACATTGACTTATTATTATCAGGATTAAAAATAAACTAAAAGATCAAAATGGATGAAGTTCTATTTGAAATACAAATATAACTACAATAGCACTAAAATTTTGATGGGTTACTTGATTTCTGAGTCATGTATTTTTAGCCAATCAATGATGTTTCAACTAGATTAGCCATGATGAAATTATGACATTTTTATTGATTTATGTGTGACCGTTTCTAAGGTTGATTCATTGAAGTATGCAACCTTGTCTCATCACATGACCATCAAAGAATCATTGAGGACATTTCCATATGGAGGGGATTAAATCATTATTGTTTTATGCAAAAGGATGTCTTGGCCATTCAGATCTCTCATATCTCAATGACAACATCCATTTGCAACATTAAAATCAATGAAAGTGGCATTCATACTCCCGTGGTTTGGAAATCTAACTAGTGAGGGTTGTACCAATTTCATGATGAAATCTGAGGTTAGCAGTATTCATATCACCATGGTTTGAATATCTAACCAGTTTTTATTGTCCTTGCTAAAGGACCCACGAAAGCTCAATGATGAAATATAATGCATTCCTTTCAAACGTGATAGTTAGTTGCATCCATATTAGAGTAAATTTTCATAAGACGAGTAAATTTTGATAAGACATTTCCTTTGTTAGGAAGTGATTTCATTAAGGTTGACATCATCAAAAATTTCTTTTAAATCCAGTATGTTGGACTTCAATAAAAAATATTGCATATCATTACTTATTTCTCATTAAGCATTAATCATTAAACATTACACATTCATCCATTAAAAGCATTAATTCCTTCATAGATTTAGATACATTTCATTAAGTTATATTGCATAATCATTCAAGTAAGTGCATTTATCATTAAATCTATTATGCATATCATTGCATAAAGAGAATTAAGTTCATTAAGCATTAACCATCATACATTATGAATTCATCTAAAGTATATCATAAATAAGGCAATTCATCCAAAGAATGTAAAATAAATTCATATAAACCATATATAAGTGCATCCATATACCATCAAAAAGCTTAAAATCCAACATATGATGACATCATAAAGAGAATATAAAATCAAAAGAAGGAGAGTCTATCATAGAATATTGTCAAATGTCCATCAAATGTCTATCAACAAGGTACATATATCAAAATACTGATCAAATGAGATACATCATAGTCCATAATCATAAAAAGGTGAAATAATCAAAATTTCAAATAGGGGCACCACCTGTACCACCTATACCACCTGTCTCATCTACACCATATGTCCCATCTTTACTATCTGGATCTGACTGAGGAGCATAACTAGTAGTGGTTGCACTAGGCTTATGTTCTATACAAGTCATGAAACTCTGCATCATACTAAAAAATAGATCCATCTAGCTACTGATCATTTCCACACTAGTATATAAGGTCCTAACATCTTGAGTAAGCATCTCTAGTGCCTGAGACATAACTGGAATTTATGGAACTAGAATCCATGGAACTGGAATATGTGGAACTAGAATCTAATTAACCTATCTAACTTGAGCTATATGTACCTATATGGATTCTCTCTTAATATTCTAACCCTAATTTGATAGTACAACCTAAGGAGGAGCTCTATCACCAACTCTACCACCTATCCAACCACCTCTCATCCTCACTCTATCACCACCTCTCTAAGGACCAATAGCCACACCACCTCCATCATCTTCTCTCCCAAATCTTTCCTGCACTCTCCTCCTCTATGGTCAGCCATCTCCTACATAATCATCATCATCATCATCACTATCTGAGTGGTCATCAATATCAGGAATAGGCTCAGTAAGATTTGTGTATCAAGGGAACTGATGTTGAATAAACCACTATGCGTAATCTATTTTCATGTTGGCATCAATCACATGCTCTCTCATATCCCAAGAAAGATATGGCATACCAAATATATCATCACAAGAAAATTGGTAATCTACATGTGGTCCCTACATGGATCTCTCTACCTATACTTGTGCATAAAAATACAAACCCTATGGTACTCCCTGGACTCGACCAAGCTTTCATAGAACTCAGTGGAAGAAAAATCTCTCAATAATGAGAGGATTCCTACCTATCACCCATCAAGGAATACACATATAATATATCTCTAGATCATCCTCTCGCCAAGCCTCACATCCGAGGTAAGGTCACCATAGAACCTGATCCACGTCATCTAGCATATGGCGCTAGTAATCCACCTTACCTAAATGAGGTTGGAAAATAATTCCCTAATACAGGTAAGCATAAGGCCATCTGGGATCTATTTCTCAGGCACCAATGGGTTTAGTAACAAGAATATTCTCCCATATCCACAGCTATAGTAAAATTACACCAGCAAAAAGTGCAACACCCTATCTATAGAAAATATGGTGTAACTGATGATACAACTGGGAAAGAATGCAAGATCCACAATCAAATCTCTAAGGTTGTGCTATCATATCACCTAGTATCCTACCCTAACTGACTACAAAATCATGACCTTGATGATCAAGAAGAAGGAATCCCCCAATCAATGATCCTAATACTACTAGAATTAGAGGGAATGATACAAACTAAGCCCATGGGATGCTCTCATCAGAAATAGTAACATCACCAAATACACGTTTGCATGTTTCTTCATCATACACCTAATCATAGTAGACTAGATCCCCTCAGGTAGGAACCTTGAGAAATATGTACACATCCTCAGGGGTGATTGTCATCTCACCCATCAGTTAATGGAAAGTATTATAGTCTGAGTGCCAACACTCAGCCATAGTGGCCAGTAAGCCATGGTTCACCCGAAACTAGGAAATATCCAACAAATAAAATAACCCACGTCGACCAATAACTTTCCAATCATAGGGAGATAATTGATCAACCATGTTGAGAGGCTATAGAGATGAAGGGTGCTCCCCTTATTAACGCAAACACAAAACAAAATTGAGAATAACAAAATTTGCAAACACAGGAATGAGATTTCTATTATCTACCATTAAATGAAATTACAAAATTCTAAAATATGACATGCACCTTCAGAAATGAAACATGCACAGCCACATGGGCATTTTATTAAAATAATCTTTAAGCAAGAGCCACCAGCTGCATAACCCAGAACTTCCCTAGACAACCCTACAGGCCTTCAATATATAGCCAATTTTAACCGCCCAAGAAGACTCTAGAAATCAAACCCTAAAGTTTGAGGCTGACCAACCCTAAGGTATTATTATTCATTTTTATTACATTAGAGTAGGCCAAAACAACTTTGGAACCCAAAAATAAATTTTGAAGAAACTTTAACATTTTCAAGTTCAGGTAGTGCAACTTCTGGAGACCATAACTCATCACCCGTTGACACGGTGGGCCGCCATATCCCCATTTTGAAAATTCCATGAAGTTCCCTAAAATGCTTGAATCAGGATTTTCTATTCAGCCAAGGTTTTGACACCATTCAGAGTCTCTAAAGCCTTCAAAACTGAGCTCAAAGTTTCTATACCCTGCTGCCAATACCAAAAATATCCAATATCTATAAAACTAGATTTGATCTGGCAATGAAACTTTACTGGCAGGCTGACACAATAAAAATGAACCTCTAGGGAAGAAAAAAAGAACATTCTGAGCTCAAACATAAAACTTAATAAAAATAGTAACTTTCTAGAAATAGTACCTCTACACAAAATAGCCCTTATTGAAAATAAACCATAAAATATTTTTGGGTGATGCAAGATTGCTCTTACACCCAGGATGCTCCTGCATCAGACACTCGGGGTAATTTGAGAAGTGACCCTGTCACATCTCAGGTGGTCAAAGGAAAACCAAGATGATTAACCTCCTCCCTTGTTAGCCATGATGAATCTTCTACAGGTCTTCATTTCCATTTGACCAAATATTCTTCATATGTCATATTCCTTGTGCTTCTGCCAACAAAACTGTCCAAACTGTCTTCAATCTCCTTTGTAGCTGAAGTAGTTATTGGAATATTCCACTGTGCTTCTGTGATTAGATCCTCAATGCCTCCCTCATGATATTCTATCAAATCTAAAATGTTAAATACTGGTGAAATATTGAGTTCACTGGGAAACTCTACTTCATAAGCATTTCCTGAGTCATGCTTCTTCAGCATTTTTCATGGTCCAAATTTCTTCATCTTCAACTTATTATATGTTCCTACTAGAAATATCTCCTTTTTTAGATGAACCATGACTTCATCTCCCACCTAAAATTCCTTATTTCTTCTTTTCTTATCTTCCTTTGCCTTGTACTATGTATTCATTTTATTAATATGCTTTTGCACCTCCTCATGCAAATTATTCAAGTGTTCTACAAAGTCTTCAGCTTCAACGCTACTTGTCTCTCCTTTTTCCAACTTTCTTAATTCTAATGCATTTTAGGGACAACTTCCATATACTATCTGGAATGGTGATTTACCAGTGCTCCTATTGAAATAATTATTATATGCAAATTCTGCCTGTGGTAAAACCAAATCCCATCCCTTTGGTTTATCTCCAACCAAGCATCTCAACAATTTTCCCAAACTCCTATTCACAACTTCTGTATCTCCATCAGTCTATGGATGGTGTGCTGAACTAAACTTCAAATCCATCTTTAACTTTTTTCACAAGGTTCTCCAAAAGTAACCAACAAACTTGGTGTCTCGATCTGAAACTATGCTCTTTGGTAAGCCATGAAGTCTTACTACCTCCCTGAAAAACAATTCTGCTACATGAACAACAACATTAGTCTTCTTTCATGGGATGAAATGTGCCATTTTTGAAAACCTATCCACCACTACAAAGATGGAATCATTCCCTCTCTGAGTTCTCGGTAGGCCAAGAATAAAGTCCATACTAATATCCTCCCATGGCTTCTCTGGTACAGGTAATGGATGATATAACCCTGTATTCTGCTTCACTCCTTTTTCCATCTAAAATAATTTTCAACCTTGTACATATTTCTTAACATCTTACTGCAACTGTGGCCAATAATAATTCTCACTAACTAGAGAAATGGTTTTATCTCACCCAAAATGTCTAGCCAACTCTCCACTATGATTTTCTTTGATTAAATTCTCCCTCATGGAGCTCTTTGGAATGCACAACTGACTACCTCTGAACAACATATCATCCTGGATTATGAAATCCAACCATTTGGTTCTATCCAGAGTAATAGGTTCTCTACAAGCTTTCCAAGATTTGCCAAAATCTGGATCTTTAGGATACAAACTCTTGAGTTCCTTGAACCCAACAACCTCAATATGCATCTCTGTCAGCAAAATCAGTCTTGTGCTAAGGGAATCTGCAACCCTATTAGACTTCCCACTCCTGTGCTTCAAAACAAAAGTATAACTCTGTAAAAAATCAACCCATTTCAAATGCCTTTGAGTCAAATTTACTTGACTATTCAAATATTGCAAAGCTTGATTATCAGTAAATAAAACAAACTCTTTTGGAAAAAGATAATATCTCCACTTCCTCAATGCCTAAACTATAGCATAGAACTCCTCGTCATAAACAGAATATTTTCTCTTGGCATCATTCAACTTCAGGGATAATTTTAAGAAACCCCCCACCCTCCCAAAAAGTATAAAATTGTGGCGAATCACATTTGTTTTGGAGGGAAAATTTTTAATATTGATGGCGAATTGTGGTTCAAATTATGGATATTTGGTGGCGAATGTTTTAATACCGTATACAATTTTTATAAAAATATGACGAAAAAAAATGATTTTAATAGGAAAATTATTAATATAATTGGCGAAGCTAGAAAATTTTACTGATAAATTATGGTGAAATAATTTTCCAAATATTGTAATTAATTATTGTCATGGCAAATGTATTTCAATAATACATATAAACTTGGCGATTTAAGAGAATAGTTGTATAGTTGGTATGGTGATTTAATAATTGGAAATAACTATTAAAGTTTCACTCTCCTAAGTTTTCATTCTCAAAGATTGACACATGTGATGTTTTCAGAGAGATTTTTCAGTAAAGGAGTTATGTCACCACATTTCTTCCAAAATGCACCTTCCACAGTTCATCTCTCTTAATCCAATGGTTCTAATTTGATGTTGAAGTTGCATCGGGTCCCACCACTATGATGTCACAGACTCACACATCCATTGGATTACAACATATCAATGAATAAAGGTGAATTTTAGGACTATTGTTGGTCTTCATAATGTTTACGGCAAACTCTCAACAGAATCATGACACATGGTATGATTGATCGTACCAATAAGTCCATGATCAATCATACCACGTGTCATGATTCCGCAGAGAGTTTTCCGTAAAGATTATCAAGACCATCAATAGGCCCAAAATTCATATTTCACCATTGATATATTGTAATCCAATGGACGTGTGAGACTGTGAGTCTATGAGTTGTGACAAGATTTATTAATTAATTTAAAAATTATAAACAACTATCGTAGATATGACATCAAGTAAAGTAATGACAATTAATGGCGATGAGTAGATATGACATCAAGTAAATTTAATTAATGGCGATGAGTAGATATGACATCAAGTAAAGTAATGACAATTAAGCCACAATTAATTGTCAATGACAGATAAGTGTGAACTGTGACATCATTATCTATTCATTACCAATTTACCTCGATAGAATAATGCCTTAAAGTTAAGACTTAAATGAAAACATCATGTCATTTAAGGACATTATTTTCTGATTGTTTGATGATCTTACATTAATGGCAAAGTTTTTTTATAATAAATAATTGTTATGTCCACCTGCGTGACATTCAACCTTCGTTATTCCAAAGAAAGCAAATGTCTTATCATAAGTGTTGTTTCTAATTTCACCCACTATTGCATTAAATATGAAAGATTTAGAGATTGTTGAAGGACAGTTACCATTTTACTTACGAATTAATTAGATCTTTAGGGAAGAGAAATAATTTCAATTAGGTCTTATAAATAGATGATATACACTCGTTAAATTACGATTGTCAAAGCAGATTTGGGGAAATAGTCTGCGACTGCTCGGTTCTCTTTATTTTATTGTCAAAAATTAGAATACTAATCAATTTGATTTTCAATGGAAACTCCAATTTATTTAAGATGCATTGCCTTGGAGGATTAGAAGGCCTTTTTGGGCCTGGTCATAGACCAAATACTGGCATTTGTAGCTACGAAATTGGGAGCCTTCACCAAGGAGGCTATAAGGATGGTGTTGGGACATGAATTTATGGAGAATGAAAATAGGTATAGAGTTAACACTGACATTTCATCTCAGTTCATGGCATCTCTGTTGGACCTAGGTGGGGAAAACGTGGAAATTCTCATGCTTCTGAGGAAAGTTTTCAGAAAAGAGTACCTCGGCGACGATGTGAATGTTGTCGTATTTGCAGAAATTGGGTTTGGTATTCCTTGGGTAAATGATTTGCTGAGGATTCTAAAACCAGGAGAAATTGTGCCCAGGCAACCATTCTACTGAACCTTGATGTTGAGAAGCTCATGCATCATCAGAAGTGGGCACAGATTGGGAGGGATTTCCTTCGAAAGTGACACAACATGGAGGATATCGAGGACTATCGATGGCTAGAAGAATTCTCCAAGATTATCCTCTCTTCAAAGTTCCATATAGAAGGAAGGGAGCCTTAGCTAGATAGTCCCTGACTATGTCCCTATCCCTATCCTAGTCTCTACTGTGTCTCCCTCTGGTGGTAGCAGCTTACCATGGTTTTTGCAATGATGTAAATTGTCATAACGTATGTTTAAAAAAAATATATGAAAATGTTTTAATAAATTTGAAGTACTTTTCTATTTTATTTTTATTATAAGAATCGTTAATAGATATGGGCCTATGGCCTATGGGTGTCATTGATTTGTAAAGTTGTATTGAAATTTTGTGTAATATAATATAAAATATTTGTGTTGCACTTTTGTTTCATGTAATAATTTAATTTTTCCAAACTTTATCATTTAATGGTAACTGGTTACTGGTTAAAATTTCATGGATAAGGTATTCTTGAATGCATGAATTCAAAGGGAATTCAATATAGTTAATGATTATAATGATTATTGTGTATTAAATTATTAATATTTTAAAATTGTAACAATCGTTGGATTACGAGAGCTGAACGTGACACGTGAGACATGAGACATGTAATATTCATAAAAAATCTTTCCGAAAATGTGACACGTGAGACGTGTAATAATCATTAAAATATTTTGAAAAACATGACACGTGAGATGTGTAATATTCATTTAATTTGTTACATTTAAGTTTTAACGAAAGGTTTTTACCATTTCCTTTTTAATAACCTATCGACTTGTAGGCTCATAGCAGGAGAGCAATAAAGAACTATTTAACCGTTGCCAAAGATTTCAAGACTATAATTTGTGAGTCTTAGCCATTCTACCTTCTATCTATCCAAATTTCAAAATATAATTTCAGGTAAGAAATCTAGCCTGATGCATCCCGATTTTGTAATGTCAAAAATTATGTTTAACTTGATTTTGAAATTTTAATTCTTGCACAATGCATGTACAGTTAGGGTTTTCTAATTAAATTGGGGACGTGGGGTTTTCTTAACTAGTTAGTTATTATCTATGATTTTGTTAGTAAATATCTATGATTTTGTGTTTTTCATTCTTCCGAAGAACAATGGGGAAAGTGAAAACTCAAGGCCAAGGGAAAGTAGATGGGAAAACTTTAATAGACTGCATAAAACTAGTAGAAATCCTTGGTTTCACTGATTAGTATCATGATGTTTATGATACTGCTATCGACGGTAAAAGGAGAGTCATATCAATTAAACATACATTGTGCAGTAAGGCAACTGGGCCAAAGAGGTTTGACTTTATAAAATTTAATCCAGCAATAGGTGCAAAAATGAATAAAGTTGCTTCGTGGGATGTAGGTTTGG
>MU225447.1:1240704-1260208 GCA_018584345.1 Thuja plicata
ACTCCAATATATAACTGGACACCTCAGATAAGGATGTATGATAACAAAAGGAATTACAGTAATTTTGTAGATTTCTTTTTGGCACCATTGTACAAAAAAATAACAAGCACTCCAATGCCCAGATTATTTGCTTCATGTAGGGATTGCATCCAAATTGGAAGCACAATTCAATTGGCTGACTGGTACTTAATGGAAGAATACACTGTGTTAAGGTTTTATGGATCAGAACTACAACCCCACAAACTTTCAATGCATGTGATAGACAGTGTGTTTGCTGTAGAATATATACTACAACTTGAGAGCACAAATAGACTCTTTGTTGGCCAGTCAAAGAAGAGCATTTTCCCTTCCTTACCTTTCTCAATTGGAGGGTTAACATTTGAGAGAAAGGCATTCAAAGTTTCAAATTTTTTTTTAGAAATTTTTCAATTTGATTTAGAGTGGTACTGGAATTATGATCCACTCAACATCATTCAAACAATGATTGTTTCTAATGAGAACTCTGCAAACTTATTTCAACATGAAAGTAAACCATTACTAGAGAAGTTGAAAAATAAAGATAGCTGGGATGACGTTACAAAAGAGATGGAAAAAGTTTCCACTGAGGAAAAAGTTTCAGTTGAACAGTTGTCATCACAAATTATGACATTAATAAAGTAGGGCATTGTACAGCCTAGAATGTCCTACAATTTCTATGAAAAAGGTGCTCATCCATCAAACATGAAAATACCAAAGAAAATAGCAGAAGAGTGTAAGGATAGTAAATGGACTCAAAATAAAATGAATGATTTTTGGAGTATGAGAAAGGATCTTGGTGAACCAAAGACCAGTGCAGATCTGGATGATATAGATGAGGATATATAGTTTAGCAAATTGTGGAATTTAGAGCATCCTACCATGGCATACGATAGCAGTTCTGCAGATAGTAAGGATGATAATCCATCAATTGCATTTACTCCAGGTCACAGTGGAGTCAGTGACTATAGTAAACAAGTATATAGCAGAGGGGAAAACATTACAGAAATAATGGGTTATAAAGGTGGCAGTTTGGGTCCCACAGGAGATGGCATATGGATTCCAATTGTCACAGAAAAAATTGATCATGAACCTAGTGCAGGCCTTGGGTTTGGAGAGGACACATTAGATTCATCAGGAACCACTATGCCCACAAGAACATCCATTGCCATAGGTGGGATTGGGGAATCTATCCCTACTGGTTCTGGTAGTGGCACTGGTGCCAGTGGGACTGGGCAACTTATACAACAAGTTCCCTCTCTAAAGAGGCCTATAGAATCTACACAGAATCCCATAGAAGATGATAGTGTCAAGAAGAAAAAAATTTCTACGTCCACAACATGGAGACTTGATCCTAAAGAACTGTTTGCACTTTCAAGTTCAAAAAATCCCTCTATAAGTTTAAATCATCAAAAAAAATTAGTTAGATCAATAGGAATTGCAAGCTCTACTTCACCTTTCAAACATTCAAATCCTTCTGCAACACCAGATTTTTGTTTCAAAGATTTCTATAATAAATTTGTAGAAACAACAACCAAGAATAAGGAAATACAAAAGACATTGTAGAATAGTGCCCTTACTGCAGCTATAGAGGAACAACCTACATCCAATAGGGTTTTTCCAACATATGACCCAAATAGAGACATGATGGAGTTCATGGTTGATGATGCGATACAAACTACAATAAATTGTAATGATAATCTTTGTGCTCAAATCTTAATGATGAAACATAATACATTCTTTATTTTCTAAAATGAACATTGAATGATAGGATATAGTATTTAATAAGTTCAAAAAATACCTATTGATTTCTACTGCTAATTTAGCATAAATTTTATAAATTTGCCAATTCATGTCTACGTCGTCATCATCATCTAATTCTAGTATTCTAGTTCCTTCATTGTTCTCTTCATTTTCATTTGTGTCTTCTTCACTCTGACCTCTGCTTCTAGGAATCCCACTCCAATCGCCACCTATATTTTTCCCACTCGGAGTCAAAGATTGGTTAATAGTGTTTCCCAACCCTCTTGTTTTGCATCTTTTCTTCCAGATTTCCATTGCTTTTTGATAATGAAAAGTATTGACATCATATCTAGATGTGTAGACCCTCAATAATGATTCCAAATTCTTGTCTAGTTTGTTTCTTATCTTTTATTTTAGGAATCCCAAAGCACTAAAAACTCTCTCATCCTCCACCGAACCCAATATCATGGTTTGACATAGATCAACAAGCTTAAAGAACTCTGAAATTTCATCACGCAACATTGTGCTCTATTTTAGATCTGTCCAAAGCCTTGTTGTCAAGCCCTCTACATGTGGGTTATGGATTAATTGATATTGATGCTTCATAGTCCTTGAAAAAGTGCCTAATTGTTGTCTAAGAAGACCATCTAAAATTCCATTGATAGTCACTCCATTGAATTCTACAGATTTGCAAAATTCCTTTATCAAAGTCAACAGCCTATTACGATAATCTTCCTTGGAGTTTAAGTGCCAATATTGAGGAAACACAATTGCCATGGCCTCAAGCAGTTGTTCAT
Organism: Thuja plicata; assembly: GCA_018584345.1. Classification (NCBI taxonomy): domain Eukaryota; kingdom Viridiplantae; phylum Streptophyta; class Pinopsida; order Cupressales; family Cupressaceae; genus Thuja; species Thuja plicata. Next base: position 1,243,260 of record MU225447.1, read on the forward strand.
ATGGGAATCAGGATCTTATTTTCGAGGAAAATTTATAGGCTATGTCCCTTGCATTAGCTGCTATAGACTCGACGATCTTGGTAAACTCTTCCCTTGTAACTCTTGTAGCTCGCTTCTTTGGGGCACTGTAGTACATTTGTATCTAAAATCCCCTTACACAAACACATAAATCTCCATTTTCAATGATCTTTAAATAATTATCAGGATTGTCCAAATCTGTTAGTTTCCTCCAGTGATGAAATTTTTCATCAGATAAATTTGGATCATTTCAATAAAGATTATCGAGGACTTGGCATGAAATTTTATGCAAAGTAGCATATTCTACAATATACATGGCTCTTTGCTAGTATTTTTTCATAATGAACATCATTTCTTCTAGCATGGGAAGAAGAGATGCTAAAGTCAAAAGTGTCTCTATATTGCTTAACCTCTGAAGCAGGTTGCCACATCTCTAATTTTCTATATTGTCACGATTTTCATACATAAGTCCAATCAAAGATTGATATTCAAAAAAAAATTGATTCACTGGCCCATCCAAAGAGATCCATCTGGCATCAACATCTTTTAGAAGCTTGTTTCCATTGGTAATTCCATCAGCAAAGTGTTAAAATTCCCTAAAACATTTGGGACTTCGACAAAAATATGAGTACAACTCTCTTACTAAATCTTCAACCTTGTTTACTAAAGGAAACTTCTTCACAACTCTAAAAGCAAGATTCATCATGTGGGCCATACAGTGAATCCCAACAACATATGGTGAACAAGAAGCCTGCATCTTGGTGCAAAGACCATTCCTTTGACCTTGCTTTACTGAAGCTCCATCCGCTGCAACACAGATCAACTTATTCACTATTGTCAATTCATTCATAACTCCATATTCAATTAAATAGCTCTTTACTAATTGAAATAAAGTTTCTGATGTCGCATTGTCCCTCAATTTTGAAACAGTTAGCAGATGTGGTTGGTGGACATTATTCTGTATAGTATAAACATGCAAGCATACCCACGATGTATTAACTATTGTTGTAACTTCATCTAAGGAAAATTCAATAAAGGTTGACTCTTTTATTTTTCTCTGTACATCCTCTATTTCAACAAGGGCAATACAACTTGCCCATTCCCATCCACTGTTTATTGACCAATGAGTGACAAGATAGTTAGGAACTTTTAGAAAGTGTAACAAACCACTCATTTCTGGATAGTCTATCATTGGATGCCCTCTGCTCAAAATATGGAAAAAATTACTTAATTGAATAGATTTTGCGTGTTCTAATGCTTCACTTGCTTTTGCAAAAATAGCATTAATAGAACCTTGAACTTCACCAGGCTTCATCTTAAATTTCTGAAACAAATAATATTCTTTAGCATGCCTTTGATGTTGACATTTCTCCTTTGCTTTATATCTTACCACTTTTATTTCCTTTCCATCTACAGTTGAGGTTTTGTAAACCTTACCAATATGTTTCTCTATGGTGTCCAATTTAAGCTGCAATTGCTTTTCTTTTTTATACTTCCAACTACAAATCATACATCCGCATTCTACTAACGGCTCACCTACAATTGGATTGTCCATGGGTTCAATGAATGGATACTTTGCCGCCCAATCAAATTTAAATCTCCTGGACATCTCCCATTAATGATTAGTTTTTTCTTTTGATTTTCCTCTCCCTTTAGTGTTACTATTAATTGAAACATCATCATCACCGAAGTCGATTGATTCATCTTGGTATTGGTTATTTACTTGAAATTCATCTTTAAGGTCATCTTCATGATAGATATCAGGTTCCACAACTTTAGGTTCCCCAATTTGTCGAATAGACTCCTGTGTAAGTTGATAACCTTGAAGTTGTACAGGTTCCTTTGATGACGTACCTTCCTCACTTTGACCAACACCATGACCATTGTGTCTACCCCCGAAAGATATTTTTCTACATTTCGTTGGCCTCTCTTGGACATCTCCAGATTCTCCACCTTCAATAGACCTCTTCCTATTTAACATTGACTGTGACATCTCCAACAAATTAAGGCTGCAATAAAATTTTACTTGAATAATTATAAGATACTAAGGACTCATAGTCTTTCCGGTTCGCTACCGATCGCAATTGTTAGCTCAGAATCAACTAATTTTTTGTACTCCTAAATCTCTTGAAACTATCCTTATATACAAATGCTTATTTCAAATTTTGGCTAAGGGGACGACATTTGCATATGATAAAAACTAATATTTGGTGAGCCCCGCGTAATTCCAAGTAATTGACTAGGTGAATAGGGTGGGAATTTGGGACATGGTGAATTACGATGCATGCAAAATTGGTTCCTAGTGCAAATAAAATTTTAACTTGGGATAATGGGACTTTGGCGAATGGCGATCCTTGATAAATACCCCTTCCTTAATCTGTGGTGAATAATAGTAAATATACAGTAGATAAATGGGTGAACAACCCCACTACCGTAGTGAAATTACATGCAAATAGTGGCTAACAACCTAACCAAATAACATGTTTTTTATAAAATCTGGGTGAACCGGTCAAACAGTACACTATGCATTTTTCACTAAATTCTATATGCCCAACGGGGCATATTCACCAATTGGCAAAGAATCACCACTAAAAAAATCCATGTTCAACTTATCACTAAAGTAAGCAATGGGTTTACCTTCCTAACTCAAAACTACTCCAATGGTATTACCACTAGCATCACAATCTACTTGAAACGCCTTTTTAAATTTTGGAAGTGCTAAAATAGGTTGTTATGTAACTTTTCTTTTCAACAATTTAAAACTCTTATCTCCCCCTACAGTCCACTTAAACTCTTTCCTATCCCCTCTCATTTTTTCAGTCAAGGGTCCACCAATACTAATGAAACCTTGAATAAACTTTCTATAAAAGCTAGCCAAACCATGAAAAGATCTTACCTCAAAAGCACTCCTTGTGGTAGGCAATTCAAGGATAGCCTGCACCTTCTCTAGGTCCATTCTTAGACCTTCTATTGAGACTACAAATCCCAAATACATTAACTCCTTAACAATACTACACTTCTTCAGATTAATCAACAACTTCTCTTCCCTTAACCTCTCAAAATCCTTACAAATATGCATCATGTGTTCTTCTAATGTCCTAGTGAAAATAAAAATATCATCTAGGTAAACAATAACAAACTTACCCAGAAATTCTTTCACTACTTCATTCATGAGCCACATGAATGTACTTGGTGCATTAGTTAGCCCAAAAGGAATGACTTACTACTCATACAAGCCCTCCTTTTTCTTGAAGGCTATCTTCCATTCATCTCCTTCTCTGATTCTGATTTGGTGATATCCATTCTTTAGATGTATCTTTGTGAAATACTCAGCTCCACTCAAACAATCCATAATATCATCCATTCTTGGCAAGGTAAATATGTACTTAATAGTGATCTTATTGATAGCTCAAGAATCTGTACACATCCTCCATTCTCCATTTTTCTTTGGTGCTAATACCACTTGTACACCACATGGAATCAAGCTCTCTCAGATCAATCCCTTCTGCAAAAACTCGTGCACTTGTCTATTCAATTCTTCAGCCTCTGCTGGAATCATCCTATGGGCTATCTTGTTTGGAAAACTAGCCCCTGGGATCAAGTCCATCTGATGACTGATCTTCCTCACTGGTGGTAATCCATCAGGTACATTATTAGAAACAATATCCTGAAACTCCTCTAGCAAGTCTGCAACTTTTGCAGGTACATCTTCTACTTCTTCTTTACCCACTTTGGGAATTAGGGAAAAACACATATGCTCATGCCTCATATCTTCTAAAAACTTTCTTCCATCAACTAAACATATTCTTGCATTACTACATACCTTTTTTCCTATTTCCTTCAATGGCTTCAGCTTGTGTCGAACGCCATCCTTTGTCAAAGAATAAGTATGAGCATGGCCATCATGTATGGCATGCCTTTCGAACTGCGAAGGCCTTCCCAACAAAAAATGACATGCATCCATGAGGATGATATCACAAAGTATCTCATCGCAGTAACTTCCAATCTTGAAATTTACTAAGCACTGCTCATTGACCAGGACCTTGTGGTCATCGTGCACCCAGAAATTTCTTTATGGACGTGGGTGATTTTCCATTTTTAGCTTCAAATTTGTGACCATTTCTTCTGATACTAGGTTATCAGTGCTTCCACCATCAATAATCACATCACAACACTTATCCTCACACTTGCATTTAGTGTGAAATAGGCTCTTCCTCTGATCTAAGCTCTTTTCTTCATTTATCAGGATCCTCCTGACAGCTAGGGTTTCTCCTCTCTTAGCATCATCTGAGTGTTCTTACTGAGCTTCTTCATTTTCATGCACAACTCGTGCATGACCTTCATTCCTCCTATCCTTCCTTCCTTTATGTTGTGGGCATTCATAGGCTCGGTGTCCTTCTCCACAATGAAAACATGTCCCACAAAAACCTCCTCTTCCTGGTCTGTGCCCTCTTCCTTTCTGATCTCTATTATTTTGATCACGGGAACCATTGTAATTATTTCCCCTTAGATTCTGACTGCTACTTGACTCATCTTTCTTTTTATGATTGTAACACCCCAAAATTGGCACCTAATAATCTAATCAATTTTGGTGCATTTTCTCATCTTCAAAGTCCTATTGTACTAGGCAAATTCTTCTCCTAATTGACTTTAATTTACTAAGTTTCAAATGTAGAAAACCCAAATTTGCATAAATCTGACATTATATTTAATTCCTAAATTTTCAGTTTTTATTAGCTAAAAAACCCTACGATTAATTGATTTAATCCTAAAGTTTTAAGTGCTTTTAATTAAATCAATTCTACCCCCTTTAGCTAATATACATAAAAGGAATTGAAAGGTTATTTAATTATTGGATGAATTATCCTCAAAAAGGAATTCCATAATTCCATGTGAAAGGACACTTATGTGGCAATGATTCACTCTTTTATTTAAATAATCTTTGCATTTTTTGTCTCAAAAGAGAATGAAGAGACAACTGTTTCTTTTCAAGAAACTCTTCACTCTCTTTCCATGATTTGCTATAAATTGGACCTCTTTTTTCTTCATTAGTGAGGATGATTTTGGAGAGCATCAAATCTATAGTCATTTTTTGCATCAATTCTTTCATGTTTCAAGATTACATTTGCATAATTAGGCTAGTTTTAATTGGAATTGAAGATATAATGCTTTCATTTATGATTCATTTCTATATCTAACATTTCAATTTGATGCTTTCAAGCTTTCTAGATTAATGGCAAATTAAATTCTAGCTTAAAGGCAATTTCTTTCATAGATTACAAGATCTCTCATTTATAGATTAAAAGCATTTGATTTTCTTAGATTAGTTGCAATTCACTTTCATAGCTTAATTGTTTCTCAATTCATAGATTAAGAGCATTTCTCTCATAGACTAGTTGCAAATTTCATGAGATTAATGGCAATTCTTCTTTTTCTTGCATTCTAGAAATCCTCCATATTAGCAATGGTCAGGTTGTTGGCTCTCATTCTGAGGGTAAACTCAACATCCCCAACTGATTAGGAGGAAAAAAGTCACCTCAATCAAATTTGCAGAACAAACAATTCATGTTTGTCTTTGTGAATTGAACGATTGTGTAAAGACTATGTTGTGTTTGTGCCAAATTCAGAGGTCCACATTCAGCATATAACAATGATCTTCATTTCGACCTCCATAAGACAATCCATCGGATCTTCCACCATGACCTCTTCCACCTTGCTTGCTTTCAAACTTTTTTTTCAGCTTCTCTTCCACCCTTAGGGAAAACTAGTATGCCTCTTCAATACTGGTCATTCTAACCAGACTCAACTCATCCTAAATACTTGGTTGTAATCCATAAAGATAATGGGCAACCTTTCCCTTCTCAGGTTCTACATGACCTGTTCTAATGAGGACCCTGTAGAACTCTTATGTATACTCCTACATAGATTTTCCCTCTTATTTCAACCCTTGCATTTTTCTCAGCAGATCAAACTCATAATCAACATGAATGAACTTTATCTTCAACTTCTCCACCATTCGGTCCCATCTTGTGATTTTGTCCTTTCCTCTTCTATTCCTCTCCAACTGGATCTCCTGCCACCAAATTTTTGCATGGCCCTTTAGTTTGGCCTTCGCAAATTTGACCCAATCTGGATCTTTGACATAATCATATTCAAAATATTCTTCTAGATCATTGATCTAGTCGATCAACTCCTCTAGTTTAATATTTCCCAAAAAGGTGGAAACTTCAATCTTGGGTCTCTTTCCAATCTTGGAAATGGCCCTCAAAATCTTATCCTCTTTAGGATTTCTAGGCACTTCTGGTGTGTCCTGGTCACCTTGTCCTTCTTCTTCAGATTCCTCTTCACTTTCATCTCTAACCATAATATTCATTCCTCTATGCATCTCCTCTTGCAATGCTTGCACTTGTCTCTAGAGGACTCTAAAAACCTCCTCTATCACACCTGCAACTCTCCCAGCATGGTTTCTTCATGGAGGCATTTTGGCTCTTATCACGTGAACCCACAACCACAGTCCTAGTGAAAAATGCCTCACATTTGGTGATCTATCTACACACTCAGGAATTCCTCCTCTGATACCACTTGATGAAGGGTGCACCCCTTATTAACACAAACACACAACAAAATCGAGAATAACAAGATTTGCAAAGACAGGAATGAGCTTTCTATTATCCACAATGAAATGAAATTACAATATTCTTAAATATGACATGCACCTTTAGAAATGAAACATGCACAACCACATGGGCATTTTATTACAATAATCTGCAAGCCAGAGCCTCCAGCTGCATAACCCAGAACTGCCCTAGACAACCCTACGGGCCTTCAATCTATAGCCAATTTTAACAGTCCAAGAAGACTCTACAAATCAAACCCTAAAGTTTGAGGCTGACCAACCCTAATATATTATAATTCATTTTTATTACATTAGATTAGGCCCAAACAACATTAGAACCCAAAAACAAATTTTGAAGAAACTTTAACATTTTCAAGTTCAGGTAGCGCAACTTCCGGAGACCATAACTCATCACTCGTGTAACCATTGGGCCGCTGTAACCCCATTTTGTAAATGCCCTAAAGTGCTCTAAAATGCTTCACTTTATCTTTCCCATTCAGCCAAGGATTTGACCCCATTCAGTGCCTCTAAAGCCTTAAAAACTGAGTTCAAAGTTTCTGTACCCTACTACCAATACCGAAAATATCCAATATCTACAAAACTAGATTTGATCTGGCAATGAAACTTTACTAGCAGGATAATAAAATAAAATTGAACCTCCAAAGAAAAAAAATAGAACATTCGGAGCTCAAACAGAAAACTTACTAAAAATAGTAACTTTCCAGAAATCGTAACTCTACACAAAATAGCCCTTATTGAAAAGAAACCAGAAAATATTTTTAGGTGATGCAAGATTTCTCCTACACCCAGGATGCTCCTGCATCAGACACCCAAGGTAATTTGAGAAGTGACCCTGTCACATCTTAGGTGGTCAAAGGAAAACTAAGATAGTTAACCTCCTCCCTTGTTAGCCATGATGAATCTTCTATAGGTCATCCTTTCCATTTGACCAAATATTCTTCATATGTCCTATTCCTTGTGCCTTTGCCAACATGACTGTCCAAAATTTCTTTAATCTCCTCTGTAGCTAAATTAGTTAATGGAATATTCCACTGTGCTTCTGTGATATGATCCTCAAGAACTCCATCATGATATTCTATCAAATCTGAAATGTTAAATACTGGTGAAATATTGAGTTCACTAGGAAGCTCTACTTCATAAGCATTTCTTGAGTCATGCTTCTTCAGTATTTTGCATGGTCCAAATTTCTTCATCTTCAACTTATTATATGTTCCTACTTGAAATCTCTCCTTTCGCAGATGAACCATGACTTCATCTCCCACCTGAAATTCCTTAGGTCTTCTTTTCTTGTCTGCCTTTTCCTTGTATTGTGTATTCATTTTATTGATATTCTATCACACCTCCTTGTGCAAATTTTTCAAGTGTTCTACAAATTCTTCAGCTTCAGCGCTACTTGTCTCTCCTTTGTCCAACTTTCTTAATTCTGATGCATTTCTGGGACTACTTCCATATACTATCTGGAATGGTGATTTACAAGTGCTCCTATTGAAATAATTATTATATGCAAATTCTATTGGAAAGTTGACTATACTGAAGTATATGACTCTATTTAGTGTTTTCATTATGGCAACAAAGTCATATGAAGTTTTGGAGTCAGCACACATTATCAGAAGATCAGAAATTGGCTAAGTATAGAAAATAGGATAGAGCAAGGAACAAACTGTTATAGTTTTGATTAGCGTGTGTTCATCTTTTATCCAAATGATATGTTCCTTTGAAGATAATCTTATGAGTATGTTTACATGCTAATTATAAGAGATCATGATCAGATCTGCAAGTATGAAGAAGATATAGCCAGTTGAAGAGGTACAGCCAGTGAATGACAAAACAGGATAAAGATCGTGGAAAGAGCCGACAGAGATTGTTTTGGCGTGTATGTTGAACTCATCCTCAGGACTCACACCTTTGGATTAGTGATTTTTAGTGACCTAAAAACCTATGGTTAAAAGCGCATGACTTGATTCATCCGGGATAATTATTTAGAGCTATTTTGGTGAAGCGGACTGTGTGAAAAGACGTGTCTGTTCAGTTTGAGTAAAGCAGTTATAATTTATGTTAAGCTGACTTAATGAAGGGTTGCATGGTTATGTAGGTGATCAATATAGATGTTAAAAGGTTTCCTAAAGCTGACATGTTCATGCCCTTTGAGGAAGTACTTATAGAAGGTCATTTGTGATGGGAAAAGTTGCGGAAGCCAGAGATAAGAAAAGCAGAGCAGAGTGTAAAAGCAGCAGAGATATATCTATCATATGTTGATGATATAGATATTGAAGTATAAGATTTCAGAGTGAAGATAACATTTTTATAGTTCTTTACAAGAGGTTAAAGCATCAACGCACAAAAGGAACTGATCAGACAAGCAGTGTCACAGCAGCAGTTCATCTTGCAGATACATTGTGTATCAAATATCCAGAAGGTTGTAGCCTTCACCATTTGGACAGTGATTCCACCACCCCTAACAGGGTTATTGTAAAAGACTCCTAACAGGGTCTGACCCTTAACAAGGTCACTGTACATCGTGTATTGTAAAGACAACTCCTAACAGGGTTAAGGATCTTCTAACAAGGATCATAAGACACTAGTACAGAATATTTGTGGGTACTAATTCCCACCGGGGTTTTCACCTACATTGGGTTTCCCCATAATCATATATGGTGTGATGTGTTTTGTATATTTATATTAAGTAAAGATTCAGATAAGAAGAAAAAATATTAATTGATAGATCACTGATTCACCCCCCCCCTCTCAGTGATCCTATTCCTAACAATTGGTATCAGATCTCTGGTCCTCAGCAAAGAAGTTTAACCACTTGAGGAGATCATGGAGAAGGAAGAAATGAAACACCTGAAAAATAATCTTGAAGCAACCCTTGAAGAACTTGACACATATGAAAAACAAAATGAAGATCTAAAATTAAAAGTTGAAGGCATGAAAGTACTTATCAAGAAACTAAAAAAAGAATTAAGAAATTGTTCTTCAAATGATTTGGGGGAAGTAGTAAAAAGGTTGAATGTAGAAAATTCATCTCTGAAGGATCAGATTGAAGAATTAGATGAAAAGCTATGTAAAAATAAAGATGCCTATGATGATCAAGTCAAAGCAAACAAGAAGTTAGATGAAGAACTGAGACAAGCAAACATGGAAATCTTGGAGCTAAGAAACAACAAATAGAAGATGGAATCTGAATTGATTGCAGCAAAGAATCATATTGACAAGTTACACACAAGCAAGGATCTGATAGAATCACAGTTGTATGATCAAAAGGTTAAAGGAGATACCAGTGGTATAGGATAAAATAAAACACAAAATCAGATTGATGACATACAAGAAAGAATGAAAGAACCAAAGGACATCACATATACTAAGGAGATTGGAAATCAGACTGAAGACAATATTGAACCACCTAAGGATGAATTCAAGCTAGTTGACAGAACTTGTTATGCCTATAAAAAGCATGGAAATATTGCAAGGAATTGTAAAGAGGTAAGACCCTTCAATGGTTACTGTTATTCATGCAATAAATTTAGTCATAGAGCTATGAATTGTAAAACAAGTCAGTAGAACAAGAATCAGAATAATCAAAGAAATTAGGATCAGCAAAACCAAAAAAGTTATCCTCAGCAAAATGTTAGAAGTACTCAAAACATTACATGTCAGATATGTAATCACAATGGTTATTCAGTTAGACAATGCAGATTGGTAACTCACACCAATACACTGAAGAATATCAGACCTTCTATCATTCGTCATTCATGTGGAAAGGTTGGACACATCTCAAGGTCTTGCAGATCAAGAACAAAAGGACAAGAGAATCCTAAGAAGTCTTTGTTTGAATAATCGGGAGAAGTTAAGTTTGTGGAAGCTAAATCAGATAAAATATGGGTTGAAGTAAAGAAGGACAAGGAAGAGAACAAGGTAGAAGATACATCCTTAGTGGATGCACCTTCTACTTCTGAATAGTTGACCATCATGGTCTTCAGGGGAGCTATTCTAGCTCTAAACCCCTATGTGCCTGGTATACTCACCTCCGATTATGCACCTTGGATTACAATTGTTTGGTGACATTGTGATGTAGTATGCAAGAGAACACGGTCTAAATTTTTGTCAGGAACAAGAATGGAAGTTACAGTTGCTTTCTATGTCTATGCGGCAAGTATTAATGGCAGAAATTTATTGTGCAATCACCAAGTTCTCACTTGCGGTCAGAATAAATGATTAGAGATCATAGAAGCCCTAGCAATTGTATTATTAATGCATTACATTTTTTCTCATCAGCAAAGAAAGGAGATTGATAATTGTCATTTTTTAAGCAAAGTAATTCGATTTTGAAATGAAGCCCAAGTGTGGACACGTTGTTTCAGAAATTAGTTGAAAAATTACTTAACAATAAAGTAAGCGGCTAGATAATCAAAGGAGAACTTGCACTCAAGTAGAAAAGTGTCAAAATTACATTCTTCAGTAGAGATTGATATCAAGAAAATATTTGAAACATCAAGGAAGCGATTTATCAGTATGCTTCAGCGTGTGAATTTCATGAAGCAGAATCTTATTGAGCAGTGTTCTATGTGAGAGTATCAGTATAGCCATTGGATATTTTGTTTTGGAGCCAACATGATGTTATCCTTGGAAGCACATAGCCGTTGGAGATTTTATTTTGGAGCCGACCTGATGTTATCCTTGGAAGTACATAGCATAACATCAAGGTCCTAGCATAGACTTTGAAAAAATGGAGAAGCTAGAATATGCATTATGTGCCCATCTACAGATTGTTAATTCATTGATTGCATTTTGGGAGAAAGAGATCCAGAAGTTGCAAATTGCATACCTGATATGTATGCTGAGTAAGTACATAGAAGTTTTTTTTGAGCACCTTTGTCATTAATGTCAAAGGGGGAGTAGTATATGAAGAATATGGAGTCTGGTATGTGATAAAAGGGAGATATAAGATAGAGAGTTTTTGTATAAAAGTTCATATAGTAACTTCACCATATTCCTTTGTTGCCATTAATGAAAAAGGGGGAGATTGTTGGAAAGTTGACTATACTAAAGTATATGACTCTATTTAGTTTTTTCATTATGGAAACAAAGTCATATGAAGTTTTGGAGTCAGCACACATTATCAGGAGATCAGAAATTGGCTAAGTATAGAAAATAGGATAGAGCAAGGAACAGACTGTTATAGTTTTGATTAGCGTGTGTTCATCTGTTATCCAAATGATATGTTCCTTTGAAGATAATCTTATGAGTATGTTTACATGCTAATTCTAAGAGAGCATGATCAGATCTGCAATTATGAAGAAGATATAGCCAGTTGAAGAGGTACAGCCAGTGAATGACAGAATAGGATAGAGATCGTAGAAAGAGCTGACAGAGATTGTTTTGGTGTGTATGTTGCACTCATCCTCAAGAATTGAACCTTTGGATTAGTTATTTTTAGTGACCTAAAAACCTATGGTTAAAATTGCATGACTTGATTCATCCGGGATAATTAGTTAGAGCTATTTTGGTGAAGCGGACTGTGTGAAAAGACATGTCTGTTCGGTTTGAGTAAAGCAGTTATAATTTATGTTAAGACAATTTAATGAAGGGTTGTGTGGTTATGTAAGTGATAAATATAGATGTTAGAAGGTTTCATAAATCTGACATGTTCATTCCCTTTGAAGAAGTACTTATAGAAGGTCATTTGTGATGGGACAGGTTGCGGAAGCCAGAGATAAGAAAAGTAGAGCAGAGTGTAAAAGTAGAAAAGATATATCTATCATATGTTGATGATATAGATATTGAAGTAGAATCTTTCAGAGTGAAGATATGATTTTTATAGTTATTTAAAAGAGGTTAAAGCATCAGTGCACAAAATAAATTGATCAGACAAGTAGTGTCACAGCAGCAGTTCATCTTGCAGATATAGTGTGTATCAAATATCCAGAAGGTTGTAGCCTTCACCATTTGGACAGTGAGTCCTTGGATAGTGATTCCACCACCCCTAACAGGGTTATTGTAAAAGACTCCTAACAAGTTCCAACCCTTAACAAGGTCATTTTACTTCATGTATTGTAAAGGCAATGTGAGATCCTGTCCTACCCCATCCTAGTTCTACTTTTATTTGACAGTCGATTCATCAGGATGATACTTTGAGTATAGACACTCGATCTATTTTGGATTATATATGCTATCTTTGGATCTTATGAGATAGTTTTTTTAGTTTCTTATGATGATCATGTTAGTTATACTTTGATATATGCTTATTTTGGTTTTATGATAAGTTTAGGGTTAGATGCTTATGTGAATACGTAATGTTTTTAATGAATACAAATGTATATGTAATTGTCAAGTTAGATGATACTACTCTATGTTCGAAATGATTATTAATGCAAAATTTTATAATGTACTGACATCAAATTTGAGTGTGCAGAAACACATGGTCATGGTTGTAAGATGGGGAAACAAGATAAGAACTAAGTGAAATCAGTTGAAAGCCAAGGTCGACTCTAAGAAGAGTACGACCTCGTTGTGATGTAATTTTATTCGTAAATGTGTTATATGTGTTCGTATGGTTGGAAATGTTTGTAAATGTATGTTTGTAAGTTATTTCTTCTTGTGAATAATATTGTATTTACCCACTAGGCATGTCAATTGTGTTGTGATGTGTACTTTAGTGAGGTGTCACTTGACACCTTTGTGATGAAGTGGCTTGTTGAGTGGAATATGGACCCCACCCTCTCCTTAGTTGGTWTTGAGCATTCCTAAGCTAGGTAGGTGGTTTAAGGAACCAAGATTTGATGAAACCAATACTCCATTTTCGGATGCATGACTAACTGAGGTTTTTGTGAGGTTTTGTGAAGTCCTAGGGTGTGGTTTAGGTTGATTTTTGGTGCTCCAAGGCTAGTACTTGGGTTAAGGGACTTATTTCTTCTATTTCCACCTTCCTAGGCCACCTTTTGATCTCTTTTTATGGACCATTTTTGATATGCACGAAAATGGGAAGTGTTATCTAGATATCTCACCTTTTCATGTGTTGAAATTCTTTCCTTACCTTTAGTAAGGGCAAGTGTCATCTTCTCTAGGATCTAGAAACCTTAGAAGTTTTGGGAAGAGAGTAGGAGAAGGGGGTTTTTGGATATAGGGCATTAGGGAGAAAGGAGAAGGGGAATACACTGGTTCATTTTGGTCTAAGGAGGATTAGAGAGGGAAAAAGTGAGTTAGAAGCTTTGGAAAATAAATTATTGGATTTGAGGTTTGTAAGCTGGGGAGACAAAAAGGAATTTCTTCTTCAACTCTTCAAGTCAGCCTAGTCTTAGGAAGAGGTTGGTGGTTTCTACCTAGTGTTTTTATTATTATGTTGGAAAGAAATGAGTTATGTGAAAATTGTAACTGTTATCATATGGAAATCTTTTATTGTTGTTTCCATTTTGGAGATTCTATTTTTTTTCAATCTTATTGTGTTCTTTCTGTGTTCATGTGTTGGGTGTGCAAGCTTCACTCCTCATCCATGGGGGATTTGAGGAAAGCTTGGGGTGAAGGGCATCAGTTGGGAATTTCTTATGTAGGAGTGCATGGTTGTATGGGCATCATGAAAACCTTCTTATGTTGTTTTGGGGGTCATAAGGAGATAGTGATGCTCATAGATTTTGAGCTGTTGGGATGGTAGTGCCTTGAGAAGGCCTTTTTATACATATTGTTATGATATTTATTTTTATAAGTTTGGTGTCTCCATAAGGAAAGTTCCACCTTAACCCATTCCTTGGATTCTCTATATGAGTCCTTTGTGCAGCCTTGGCAGGGAGTAATGTGAAATCTGTGTAATTGTGAAAATGTGAAATCTGTAATCTGTGTATATGTTAAAATCTGTGTATATGTTGTGTTAGTTTTCCATGTTGTGTGAAGATTTTGTGTGTAACCCTTTCCTATCTATGTTTCCCCAAGCTCGGGGGTGACCATGTAATGGTCTATGGTTGGGAGGAGAGTCCCATGGCCATTTGAAATGGGTCTTATGTTTGCAGGTTGAAGTTGAAGTTGAATTGAAGACACAGTTTGGAGTCAAGCTTGAAGTGTGAAATTTCTTAGGAGTATTCCTAGTGAACAATGAGAGTTCATGTGTTTCTATTTCTATATAGTTTCCTATAATAGAGAAGAATTGTAACTTTATTTGAGCTAGAAATATTGGATTGTATATTTTTAAAAGATTCCTAAATCTATGATTACTCTGAATTAGAGGACAACTCTCTGCTTTAATAATACTGGATTTGAACATTAACTAAATTATGTTAATTGATTTGAATAGATTGAATTATGTTACCACAAAAAAAAAAAAAAATTAATTATCAGTTCTGTTTTTCAACATATGTATATGTATTATGAAAATTGTTATGAATAGAGAAGCTAAAAATTAGTTGTATTATTTATTAGCCTTTTTAAAAGAAGGTTGGAATTTTCTATATCCTTGATCCTCTAATGTTGTTAAAAGATACCTTGGTAAATAGATGAAAGATTCACTGTATCTTTCCCTTCAACAAATACATTATGTTCCTACATTTATAATTAAAGATTTTAAATATGGTTAATAATTGCTCTTTATTTTCTAGCAAAAGTTGTAAATAAAAGAAATCTACAGATGAAAGCAATAAGACAGAAACTATAGTAAGATAATGTAGTAATCTGAGTATGTAAATCTGTTCGTGTTTAAATTCTTGGATGGTTAAGAATCTATTTTTTTTTTATAATCTGAGGGATATTCCCAAATCTATTCACATGAGAAGTTGTTCACAACACAACCATAAAATCTACTATTATAAAAGTTAATGCTGAGAAATAAGAAAATTGTAATACATTATTTAGTCTTTTTCTTATAGTAACTTATAACAAAGTTAGAATGTTCTTAATGTCTATTTCCTGAGTCAGAATAGTAAAGGTTTCTTTTCTTCATGTTATCATCTCGAATTTTACCTGAAGAAATGAAAAAAAAAAAGAGATATATATATACAGCTTTAAATAAATCGTGTCTCATTCCTGTAGATACTATAATGCTACATTCCTTTATATGTTTCTATATTATATAGTAATATTACATAATATAATATTACATATTATATACTATACGTTGAAAATAAGTATAGTATATAGTAAATAATAATATATTATATTAACTAGCATCATAGTTCTTTTATAAATCAAAAGCGGTTTATATTCGTACGACATATCAGTCATTGCATAATATTATATATATTATACATTATACATTGTTTTGTGTATAATATATAATATAATAATATATATTATAAAACAAAAATAACAAATAAAAATAGGAGGAGGAGTTTTTGTTGTGCACAGACCACTGTGCAAGGGCCGAAGCCCTTTCTATACCACGGCTGCCATTCTGTCCGCGCGGGTTGCCAAGCTGTTCGTCACAGCAGTGACAACAGTCACTGCCGTGACATAGTCACGGCAATGGCTTTGCCACTGCTGTGCGTGGGGGAGGGGAAATAATCAGAACCCCCAAATAAAACAAACTTATTTTAAACAAAAAAAAAACGCCAGTCAAATGCCTTCTTTAAAAAGAAAAAAACTATTTGAACTTAATGATACTTCATCTAAGATTTTAAACAGTAATCATTCTGTGCTGCTTCTGCCATTAAATGGCGATTCTATTGAAAGTAAATATAGATCCAATCATTAAAAAAAAAAAGGGGGCAGAGTTCAGAAAAGATAACATAAAACTCTACTTAAACAGATATAGAAAAATAAGAAATATAATACATGCAACTTCATCCGATATCGATCTGCATAACCGATCTGGGTTTGTTACATCTTCATTAACTGAAGATGAACATCCTTCCCATAATCTTATCTGTAGATGAATACTCGAAAATAACAATAGAGACTCTCCTATGGAAAAGGAAATCTCTTGTTGTTCTTCTTCCTCTACCTCAGATCTGCACTCAACAACAATAGAGAAACTAAGAAAATTAACCAGAGGGAAGAATGTAGGAAGAATAATGGGAAATCTAGGGTTTGGAGAGGCTCTTATGTGGCCCCAAACCCTAATTTTTAATTAGGGTTTGGGGAGGGGACCATTCTGTATTATTCATGATTTTATTACTAGTTCTAGTGTATTCCAGTTATTATAAAAAAAAAAATATTGATTAAAGAAGAATCAATTAATTTCAAACTTTTAGAAGTTTTTTTTTTTTTTTTTTGTGTCAGTTACTAGTAGTAACTGTAATTATATTGTAATTGTTTTCTTTCTTTTTTCCCTTGTCGTATTTCGTCATTGTAATTCATTAAATTAAATTATGGA
>MU225447.1:1261145-1273702 GCA_018584345.1 Thuja plicata
TTTCCCCCCCCCCCCCCCTCAGTGATCCTATTCCTAAAAAATTCTACCTATGGTAAAACCAAATCCCATCCCTTTGTTTTATCTCCAACAAACTATCTCAACAAGTTTCCCAAACTCCTATTCAAAACTTCTATCTGTCCATCAGTCTGTGGATGGTGTGCTGAACTGAACTTCAAATCTGTCTTTAACTTTTTCTACAAGGTTCTCCAAAAGTAACCAACAAACTTGGTGTCTCGATCTAAAAATATGCTCTTTGGTAAGCCATGTAGTCTTACCACCTCTTTGAAAAACAATTCTTCTACATGAACAACATCATTATTCTTCTTGCAAGAAATGAAATGTGCCATTTTTAAAAACCTATCCACCACTACAAAGATGGAATCATTCCCTCTCTGAGTTCTCAGTAGGCCAAGAATAAAGTCCATACTAATATCCTCCCATGCCCTCTCTGGTACAAGTAATGGCTGATATAACCCTATATTCTGCTTCACTCCTTTTTCCATCTGACATATTGTGCAACCTTGTACAAATTTCTTAACATCTTGCTACAACTGTGGCCAATAATAATTCTCACTAACTAAAGAAATTGTTTTATCTCACCAAAAATGTCTAGCCAACCCTCCACTATGCTTTTCTTTGATTAAATTCTTCCTCATGGAGCTCTTTGGAATGCACAACTAACTACCTCTGAACACCATATCATCCTGGATTATGAAATCCAACCATTTGGTTCTATCTAGAGTAACAAGTTCTCTACAAGCTTTCCAAGCTTCGCCAAAATCTGGATCTTCAAGATACAAACTCTTGAGTTCCTTGAACCCAACAACCTCATTTTGCATCTCTGTTAGCAAAATCAGTCTTCTGTTAAGGGAAACTGCAACCCTACTAGACTTCCCACTCCTGTGCTTCAAAACAAAAGTATAACTCTGCAAACAATCAACTCATTTCAAATGTCTTTGATTCAACTTTCCTTGACTATTCAAATATTTCAAAGTTTGATGATCAGTAAATTAAAAAAACTCTTTTGGAAAAAGATAATGTCACCACTTCCTCAATGTCTAAACTATAGCATAGAACTCTTGGTCATAAATAGAATATTTTCTCTTGGCATCATTCAACTTCTCACTAAAATAAGCAATGTGTTTACCTTCCTAACTCAAAACTGCTCAAATGGCATTACCACTAGCATCACGGTCTACTTGAAACACCTTGTTAAAATATGGAAGTGCTAAAATAGGCTGTTCTGTAACTTTTCTTTTCAACAATTCAAAACTATTATCTTCCCCTATAGTCCACTTAAACTCTTTCCTATCCCCTCTCATTGTTTCAGTCAAGGGTCCACAAATACTACCGAAACCTTGAATAAAATTTTTATAATAGCTAGCCAAACCATGAAAAGATCTTACCTTAGTAGCACTCCTTGGGGTAGGCTATTCAAGGATAGCCTGCACCTTCTCTGGGTCCATTTTTAGAAATTTTGCTGAGACTACAAATCCCAGATACACTAACTCCTTCACAAAATAACACTTTTTTAGATTAATCAACAACTTCTCTTCCCTTAACCTCTCAAACACCTTACGAATATGCATCATGTGTTCTTCCAATGTCCTACTAAAAATCAAAATATCATCCAGGTAAACACTAACAAACTTACCTAAAAATTCTTTTAGTACTTCATTCATGAGTTGCATGAATATGCTCGATGCATTGGTTAGCCCAAAAGGCATGACTAACCACTAATACAAGCCCTCCTTTTTCATGAAGGTTGTTTTCCATTCATCTCCTTCTTTGATTCTGATTTGGTGATATCCACTCATTAAATCTATCTTTGTAAAATACTCAACTCCACTCAAACAATCCATAATATCATCCATTCTTAGCAAGGGAAATCTATACTTAATACTGATCTTATTGATAGCTCGAGAATCTATACACATCCTCCATTCTCAATTTTTCTTTGGCACTAATACCGCTAGTACAACACATAGACTCAAGCTCTCTCAGATCAATCCCTTCTACAACAACTCATGCACTTGTATGTTCAATTCTTCACTCTCTGCTGGAGTCATCCTATGGGCTGCCTTGTTTGGAAAACTAGCCCTTGGGATCAAGTCCATCTGATGACTGATCTTCCTCACTGGTGGTAATCCATCAAGTACATTATCAGAAACAATATCCTGAAACTCCTCCAACAAGTCTGCAACTTCTGTAGGTACATCTTCTACTTCTTCTTTACCCACTTTTGGAATTAGGGAAAAACACATATTCTCATGCCTCATACCTTCTAAGAACTTTCTTCCATCAACAAAACATATTCTTGCATTACTATATACCTTTTCTCATGTTTCCTCCAATGGATTCAGCTTGTGTCGAATGCGATCCTTTGTCAAAGAATAAGTATTAGCATGGCCATCATGTATGGCACACCTATCAAACTGCCAAGGCCTTCCCAGCAACAAATGACATGCATCCATGGGGATGATATCACAAAGTCCCTCGTCGTGGTAACTTCCAATCTTGAACTTTACTAAGCACTACTCATTGACCAGGACCTTGCGGCCATCCTGCACCCAGGAAATTTGGTATAGATATGGGTGCTTTTCCCTTTTCAGCTTCAACTTTGTGACCATTTCTTCTGATACCAGGTTATTAGTGCTTCCACTATCAATAATCACATCACAACAATTATCCTCGCACTTACATCTAGTGCAAAATAGGCTCTTCCTCTGATCTGAGCTCTTCTCTTCATTTATCAGGATCCTCCTGACAACTAGGGTTTCTCCTCTCTCAGCATCATCTGAGTGTTCTCACTGAGCTTCTCCATTTTCAGACACAACTCCTGCATGGACTTCATTACTCCTATCTTTCCTTCTTTGATGCTTTGGGCATTCATAGGCTCGGTTTCCTTCTTCTCCATAATGAAAACATGTCCCATGAAAACCTCCTCTTCCTGGTCCTTTCCCTCTTCTTCTTCCTCTCTGATCTCTATTATTTTGATCATGAGAACAATTGTAATTATTTCCCCTTAGATTCTAACTACTACTTGACTCATTATTATTTTTTTGATCTTCATTTTTACCTCCATAAGACCGTCCGTCAGATCTTCCACCACGACCTCTTCCACCTTGCTTGCTTTCAAACTTTTTGTTCAGCTTCTCTTCCACCCTTAGGGAAAACTGGTATGCCTCTTCACTACTAGTCATTCTAACTTGACTCAACTCATCCTGAATACTTGGCCACAATCCATAAAGATAATGGGCAACTTTTTACTCCTCTGGTTCTGCATGACCTATTCTAATGAGGACCCGGTAGAACTCTTCTAGATACTCCTGCATAGATTTTCCTTCTTATTTCAACCCTTGCATTTTTCTCAGCAAATCAAGCTCATAATCAATGGGAATGAATTGTCTCTTCAACTTCTCCACCATTCAGTCCCATTTTGTGATTTTCTCCTTTCCTATTCTATTCCTCTCCAATTGGATCTGCTGCCACCAGATTTTTGCAGGGCCCTTTAGTTTGGCATTCACAAATTTGACCTGATCTGGATCTTTGACATCTTCATATTCAAAATATTCTTCTAGATTATTGATCCATTCGATTAACTCCTCTAGGTTAATATTTCACGAAAACATCAAAACTTCAATCTTGGGTCTCTTTCCAATCTTGGAAATGGCCCTCAAAATCCTATCCTCTTCAGGATTTTTAGGCGCTTCTAGTGCGTCCTGGTCACCTTGTCCTTCTTCTTCAGAGTCTTCTTCACTTTCATCTGTAACCACTATATTCATTCCTCTACGTAGCTCCTCTTTCAACACATGCACTTGCCTCTGGAGGACTCTAAAACCCTCTTCTATCACACTTGCAACTCTCCCACCGCGGTTTCTCCATGGAGGCATTTTGGCTCTTATCATGTGAACCCACAACCACACTCCTAGTGCAAACTACCTCACAGTCGGCGATCTTTCTACACACTTAGGAACTCCTTCTCTGATACAACTTGATGAAGGGTGCTCCCCTTATTAACACAAACATACAACAAAATTGATAATAACAAGATTTGCAAAGATAGGAATGAGCTTTCTATTATCCAACATGAAATCAAATTACAATATTATGAAATATGACATGCACCTTTAGAAATGCAACATGCACAGGAACATGGGCATTTTATTACAATAATCTACAAGCCAGAGCCACCAGCTGCATAACCCAAAACTGCCCTAGACAACCCTACGAGCCTTCAATATATAGCCAATTTTAACCACCCAAGAAGACTCTAGAAATCAAACCCTATTTTTTTAGGCCGACCAACCCTAAGATAGTGTTATTTATTTTTATTACATTAGAGTAGGCCCAAACAACTTCAGAACCCAAAAAGAAATTTTGAAGAAACTTTAACATTTTCAAGTTTAGGTAGTGCAACTTCTGGAGACCATAACTCATCACCTGTTGACCCGGTGGGCCGTCGTAACCCCATTTTAGAAATGCCATCAAGTTATCTACAATGGTTGACTCAATCTTGCCCAGTTTGCCAAGGTTTCAACCCCATTTAGAGCCTCTAAATCCTTCAAAACTGAGTTCAAAGTGTTTGTACCCTATTTCCAATACCAAAAATATCCAATATCTAAAAAACTAAATTTGATCTAGCAATGAAACTTTACTGGTAGGTTGATACAATCAAAGTGAACCTCTAGGGAAGAACAATACAACATTCTAAGCTCAAACAGAAAACTTACTAAAAATAGTAACTTTCCAGAAATAGTAACTCTACATAAAATAGCCCTTATTGAAAAGAAACCAGAAAATATTTTTGGGTGATGCAAGATTGCTCTTACACCCAGGATGCTCCTGCATCAGACACCAGCGGTAATTTTAGAAGTGACCCTATCATATCTCAGGTGGTCAAAGGAAAACCAAGATGGTTAACCTCCTCCCTTGTTAGCCATGATGAATCTTCTATAGGTCGTCCTTTCCATTTGACCAAATATTCTTCATATGTCCTATTCCTTGTGCTTCTACCAACACGACTATCCAAAATGTATTCAACCTCCTTTGTAGCTGAGGTAGTTGCTACAATATTCCACTGTACTTTTTTGATTAGATTCTCAACACCTCCCTCATGATATTCTGTCAAATATGAAATCTTAAATACTGGTAAAATATTGAGTTCACTGGGCAGCTCTACTTCGTAAGCATTTCTTGAGTCATGCTTCTTCAGTATTTTGCATGGTCCAAACTTCTTCATCTTCAACTTATTATATGTTCCTACTGGAAATCTCTCCTTTCACAGATGAACCATGACTTCATCTCCCACCTGAAATTCCTTATGTCTTTTTTTCTTGTCTGCCTTTGCCTTGTACTGTGTATTCATTTTATTAATATGCTATCACACCTCCTCGTGCAAATTCTTAAGTTTTCTACAAAGTCTTTAGCTTCAGTGCTACTTGTCCCTCCTTTGTACAACTTTCTTAGTTCTGATGCATTTCTAGGACTACTTCCATATACTATCTAGAATGGTGATTTACCAGTGCTCCTATTGGCAAAAGTATTATATGAAAATTCCACCTATGGTAAAACCAAATCCCATCCCTTTGGTTTATCTCCAACCAAGCATCTCAACAAGTTTCCCAAACTCCTATTCATAACTTATGTATGTCCATTAGTCTGTGGATGGTGTGCTAAACTGAACTTCAAATCTGTCTTTAAATTTTTCCACAAGGTTCTCCAAAAGTAACCAACAAACTTGGTGTCTCGATCTGAAACTATGCTCTTTGGTAAGCCATGAAGTCTTACTACCTCCCTGAAAAACAATTCTGCTACATGAACAACAACATTAGTCTTCTTTCATGGGATGAAATGTGCCATTTTTGAAAACCTATCCACCACTACAAAGATGGAATCATTCCCTCTCTGAGTTCTCGGTAGGCCAAGAATAAAGTCCATACTAATATCCTCCCATGGCTTCTCTGGTACAGGTAATGGATGATATAACCCTGTATTCTGCTTCACTCCTTTTTCCATCTAAAATAATTTTCAACCTTGTATATATTTCTTAACATCTTACTGCAACTGTGGCCAATAATAATTCTCACTAACTAGAGAAATGGTTTTATCTCACCCAAAATGTCTAGCCAACTCTCCACTATGATTTTCTTTGATTAAATTCCCCCTCATGGAGCTCTTTGGAATGCACAACTGACTACCTCTGAACAACATATCATCCTGGATTATGAAATCCAACCATTTGGTTCTATCCAGAGTAACAGGTTCTCTACAAGCTTTCCAAGATTTGCCAAAATCTGGATCTTCATGATACAAACTCTTGATTAACTTGAACCCAACAACCTCAATCTTCATCTTTGTCAGCAAAATCAGTCTTTTGCTAAGGGCATTTGCACCCCTACTAGACTTCTCACACCTGTGCTTCAAAACAAAAGTATAACTCTACAAAAAATCAACCTATTTCAAATTCCTTTGATTCAACTTTCCTTGACTATTCAAAAATTGCAAAGCTTGTTGATCAATAAATAAAACAAACTATTTTGACAAAAGATAATGTTTCCACTTCCTCAATTCCTGAACTATAGCATAGAACTCTTGGTCATAAACACAATATTTTCTCTTGGCATCATTCAAATTCTCACTAAAATAAGCAATGGGTTTACCTTCCTAACTCAAAACTGCTCCAATGGCATTACAACTAGGATCACAGTCTACTTGAAGCACCTTGTTAAAATATGGAAGTGCTAAAATAGGTTGTTCTGTAACTTTTCTTTTCAACAATTCAAAACTCTTACCTGCCCCTACAGTCCACTTAAACTCTTTCCTATCTTGTCTCATTGTTTTAGTCAAGGGTCCACAGATACTACTTAAACCTCGAATAAACTTTCTATAAAAGCTAGCCAAACCATGAAAATATCTTACCTCGGTAGCACTCATTGGGATAGGCCATTCAAGGATAGCCTGCACCTTCTCTGGGTCCATTTTTAGACCTTCTGCTAAGACTACAAATCCCAGATACACTAACTCCTTCACAAAATTGCACTTCTTCAGATTAATCAGCAACTTCTCTTCCCTTAACCTCTCAAACACCTTACAAATATGCATCATGTGTTCTTCCAATCTCCTACTTAAAATCAAAATATCATCTAGGTAAACAATAACAAACTTACCTAGAAATTCTTTTAGTAATTCATTCATGAGCTGCATGAATGTTCTTGGTGCATTGGTTAGCTCAAAAGGCATGACTGACCACTCATACAAGCCCTCCTTTGTCTTGAAGGATATCTTCCATTCATCTCCTTCTCTGATTCTGATTTGGTGATATCCACTCTTTAGATCTATCTTTGTGAAATACTCAGCTCCACTCAAACAATCCATAATATTATCCATTGTTGGCAAGGGAAATCTATACTTTATAGTGATCTTATTGATAGCTTTAAAATCTGTACACATCCTTCATTCTCCATTTTTCTTTTGCACTAATACCGTTGGTACAACACATGGACTCAAGCTCTCTTAGATCAATCCTTTCTTCAACAACTCATGCACTTGTTTGTTCAATTCTTCACTCTCTACTAGAGTCATCCTATGGGCTTCCTTGTTGGAAAACTAACCCCTAGGATCAATTCCATCTAATGATTGATCTTCCTCACTGGTGGTAATCCATCAGATACATTATCAGAGACAATATCCTTAAACTCCTCCAACAAGTCTGCAACTTTTGCAGGTACATCTTCTACTTCTTCTTTCCCCACTTTTGGAATAAGGGAAAAACACATATGCTCATGCCTCATACCTTTTAAGAACTTTCTTCCATCAACTAAACATATTATTGCATTACTACATACATTTTCTCTTGTTTCTTTCAATGGCTTCAGCTTGTGTCGAACGCCATTCTTTGTCAAAGAATAAGTATTAGCATGGCCATCATGTATGGCATGCATGTTGAACTGCCAAGGCCTTCCTAGCAACAAATGACATGCATCCATGGGGATGATATCACAAAGTACCTCATTGTGGTAACTTCCAATCTTGAACTTTAATAAGCACTGCTCATTGACCAGGACCTTGTGGTCATCCTGCACCCAGGAAATTCTGTATGGACATGGGTGCTTTTCCCTTTTCAGCTTCAACTTTGAGACCATTTCTTCTGATACAAGGTTATTAGTGCTTCAACCATCAATAATCACATCACAACACTTATCCTCGCACTTGTATCTAGTTTGAAATAGGCTCTTCCTCTGATCTGAGCTCTTCTCTTCATTTATCAGGATCCTCCTGACAACTAGGGTTTCTCCTCTCTCAGCATCATCTGAGTGTTCTCACTGAGCTTCTTCATTGTCATGCACAACTCATGCATTTCCTTCATTCCTCCTATCCTTCCTTCCTTGATTCTATGGAAATTCATAGGCTCAGTATCCTTCTCCACAATGAAAACATGTCCCATGAAAAACTCCTCTTCCTCTTCCTCTCTGATCTCTATTATTTTTATCACGGGAATGATTGTGATTATTTCCCCTTGGATTCTGACTGCTACTTGACTCATCATTCTTTTTTTGATCTTCATTTCGACCTCCATAAGACTGTCCTCCGTTCTTCCACCACAACTCTTCCACCTTTCTTTCTTTCAAACTTTCTACTCAGCTTCTCTTCCACCCTTAGGGAAAACTAGTATGCCTCTTCAATACTGGTCATTCCAACCAAATTCAACTCATCCTAGATACTTGGCCGCAATCCATAAAGATAACTGGAAACTTTTTCCTTCTCAGGTTTTGCATGGACTGTTATAATGAGGACCCGGTAGAACTCTTTTGTATATTCCTGCACAAATTTTCCTGCTTGTTTCAACCCTTTCATTTTTCTCAGCAGATCAAGCTTATAATCAATGGGAATGAACTGTCTCTTCAAATTCTCCACCATTCGGTCCCATCTTGTGATTTTATCCTTTCCTCTTCTATTCCTCTCCAACTGGATCTCCTGCCACCAAATTTTTGCATGACCCTTTAGTTTGGCCTTCGCAAATTTGACCCGATCTAGATCTTCGACATCTTCATATTCAAAATATTCTTCTAGATCATTGATCCAGTCGATCAACTCCTCTGGGTTAAGCTTTCCTGAAAATGTGGAAACTTCAATCTTGGGTCTCTTTCCAATCTTGGAAATGGCCCTCAAAATCCTATCCTCTTCAGGGTTTCTAGGCACTTCTAGTGCATCCTCGTCACCTTGTCCTTCTTCTTTGGATTACTCTTTACTTTCATCTCTAACTGCAATATTCATTCCTCTATGCAGCTCCTCTTGCAATGCTTGCACTTGTCTCTGGAGGAATCTAAAACCCTCTTCTGTCACACCTGCAACTCTCCCGCCATGGTTTCTTCGTGGAGGCATTTTGGCTCTTATCACGCAAACCCACAACCACAATCCTAGTGCAAACTTCCTTACAGTCGACGATCTATCTACACACTCAGGAACTCCTGATCTGATACCACTTGATGAAGGGTGCTCCTTTATTAACACAAACACACAATAAAATTGAGAATAACAACATTTCCAAAGACAGGAATGAGCTTTCTATTATCCACCATGAAATTAAATTACAATATTCTAAAATATGACATGCACCTTTAGAAATGCAACATGCACAGCCACATGGGTATTTTATTACAATAATCTGCAAGCCAGAGCCACTAGCTGCATAACCCAGAACTGCCCTAAACAACCCTATGGGCCTTCAATATATAGCCAATTTTAACCGCCCAAGAAGACTCTAGAAATCAAACCCTAAAGTTTGAGGCCAACCAATGCTAAGATATTATTATTCATTTTAATTACATTAGAGTAGGCCCAAGAAACTTTGGAACCCAAAAAGAAACTTTGAAGAAACTTTAACATTTTCAAGTTTAGGTAGCGCAACTTTCGGAGACAATAACTCATCACCCGTTGACCCGGTGGGCCGCCGTAACCCCATTTTGGAAATTCCATGAAATTCTCTACAATTCCTTGTCTTAGGCTTGCCTAATCAGCCAAGGTTTCAACCCCATTTAGAGCCTCTAAAGCCTTCAAAACTGAGTTCAAAGTTTTTTTACCCTGCTGCCAATACCGAAAATATCCAATATCTACAAAACTAGATTTGATCTTGCAATGAAACTTTACCAAAAGGATGATACAATCAAAGTGAACCTCCAAGGAAGAAAAATAGAACATTCTAAGCTCAAATGAAAAACTTACTAAAAATATTAACTTTCCAGAAATAGTAACTCTACACAAAATAGCCCTTATTGAAAAGAAACCAAAAAATATTTTTGGGTGACGCAAGATTGCTCTTACACCCAGGATGCTCCTGCATCAAACACCTGGGGTAATTTGAGAAGTGACCCTGTCACATCTCAGGTAGTTAAAGGAAATCCAAGATGGTTAACCTCCTCCCTTGTTATCCATGATGAATCTTCTATAGGTCATCCTTTCCATTTGACCAAATATTCTTCATATGTCATATTCCTTGTGCTTCTACCAACACGACTGTCCAAAATGTCAATCTCCTCTGTAGCTGAAGTAGTTGCTAGAATATTCCACTGTGCTTATGTGATCTGATCCTCAACACCTCCCTCATGATATTCTGTCAAATGTGAAATGTTATATACTGGCAAAATATTGAGTTCACTGGGCAGCTCAACTTCATAAGCATTTCCTGAGTCATGCTTCTTCAGTATTTTGCATGGTCCAAATTTCTTCATCTTCAACTTATTATATGTTCCTACTGGAAATCTCTCCTTTCATAGATGAACCATGACTTCATCTCCCACCTAAAATTCCTTATGTCTTCTTTTCTTGTTTGCCTTTGCCTTGTACTGTGTATTCATTTTATTAATGTTTTGTCGCACCTCCTCGTGCAAATTCTTCAAAGTCTTCAGCTTCAATGCTACTTGTCTCTCCTTTGTCCAAATTTCTTAATTCTTATGCATTTCTGGGACTACTTCCATATACTATCTAGAATGGTGATTTACCAATGCTCCCATCCCTTTGGTTTATCTCCAACCAAGCATCTCAACAAGTTTCCCAAACTCCTATTCACAACTTCTGTCTGTCCATCAGTCTATGGATGGTACGCTGAACTGAACTTCAAATCTATCTTCAACTTTTTCCACAAGGTTCTCCAAAGGTAACCAACAAACTTGGTGTCTCAATCTGAAACTATGGTCTTTGGTAAGACATGTAGTCTTACCACCTCCCTGAAAAACAATTCTGCTACATGAACAACATCATTAGTCTTCTTGCAAGGAATGAAATGTGCCATTTTGAAAAACTATCCACCACTACAAAGATGGAATCATTCCCTCTCTAAGTTCTCGGTAGGCCAAGAACAAAGTCCATACTAATATCCTCCAATGGCTTCTCTAGTATAGGTAATGGCTGATATAACCCTATATTTTTCTTCACTCCTTTTTCCATCTGCCATACTCTGCAACCTTGTACAAATTTCTTAACATATTTCTACAACTGTGGCCAATAAAAATTCTCACTAACCAGAGAAATGGTTTTATCTCACCCAAAATGTCTAGCCAACCCTCCACTATGCTTTTCTTTGATTAAATTCTCCCTCATGGAGCTCTTTTAAATGCACAACTAACTACCTCTGAACAACATATCATCTTTGATTATGAAATCCAACCATTTGGTTCTATCCAGAGTAACAGGTTCTCTACAAGATTTCCAAGCTTCACCAAAATCTAGATCTTTACGATACAAACTCTTGAGTTCCTTGAACCCAACAACCTCAATATGCATCTCTGTCAGCAAAATCAGTCTTCTACAACCCTATTAGACTTCCCACTCATGTGCTTCAAAACAAAAGTATAAATCTGCAAAAACTCAACCCATTTCAAATGCCTTTGATTCAACTTTCCTTGACTATTCAAATATTGCAAAGCTTGATGATCAGTAAATAAAACAAACTCATTTAGAAAAAGATAATGTCTCCACTTCTTCAATTCCTAAACTATATTTGTAGGCCTCCTCTTTCATGATCCATGATTCCCAAGCTTTCCAAAGGCAAGGGTTAGTAGCAACGATTTTACAATGATACAAATCAAGCACACAAGAACTAAAACGAATAACTTTGAAACATAACCAATAAAATGTACAAGCAATGAATGGAAAACAAATGAAAGCAAACCCCAAAGTGCTTGAAGCTTCTATTGTCTCTGTCTACTCCTTCTGAAATGTTGTTCTTGATTCTCAATATTGGTGTGGGCAGTGTCTATGACTTGAGAAGTGTCGAGAATTTGCTAATTGAAATGAGTGTGTGATCGCAAGATGGCTTGAATGCTAGAACCAAACTGACATAGTAATGATGCACGAGAGCTTGAAATATTGGATCCTTCAAATGGTTATGAAGGGTTTATTATATAGGAATTGAGGATGAAATGAACGGTTTAGATCAATCCCAGAGATAGGGAGATGAACGGTTGAGATTAAAAGGAATTGGAGAAGCCATCAGTAAACTCCACCTCTTCAATTGGTAAAGAGGAGATAGAGTTTGGTTGACTGAAGAGCTAATTGTG
>MU225447.1:1273752-1298085 GCA_018584345.1 Thuja plicata
GAAGTTACCCATGTGGACTGGAGAGATGGGTGGAGTAACCCATGTGATCTGATTGGAGTTATCTCTTTGAAGATAAATGAATATTTAATTCATTTATTTAATTAAAGTTTTCAACATGTGAGATAATCGAATTCTTTTTTATTTAGAATTGCTTTAATTGATGAAATTAAATTAATTTAATTGAAATAATTTAATTAGTAAGTTTAAATATTTGAATTTAAACTATAGGTAATTGAATTTAATTAATTAATTAATGGTAATTAATCAATTAAAGTTAATTAATTAAATAAAATTAATTATTTAATTAATTTTGGGAATTTGATTAGATGATTTGGGGAATGAATTTAGAAGAAAATAGATGATTAGTTAATGATTAAAAAACCATTAATTAATAGATGAAAATTAGCGTTTTTAATGTAAAGTCACAAGCCTGTCCATTTTTGGGTGTCTACATTTGCCCCTCTTTGATACAATGTAACTTGTCACAGTGTGTCAAAGATTCTTTGATTTTGATGGTGCCCCAGCTTGCCTCAGCGATAGTAGGTGTATTTATACCCCCTCAACAAATTTGAGTGAAAATTCTTGACATGAGCGTTAATTTGTTGAAACCGCAATTTTTGAACCTGTGTAGCTGACTGATTTGATAAATGCTTTATATTGCCCATGATATTGCCTGTTTAAGTTCTGGGGATCGGGAAGAAAAATTGGGCCTCCTAGTGAAATTAGGGTTTGTGGGGACCTCTATAAATAGCCAAGAGAGCCATTCATTTGTCACATTGCCTTATTGGAGCTCTACATTCCCTGGTGAGTTAATCTTTAGTTTTCTTTGTTTTTCCTCCTATTTTTGTGTGATGGCGAGCCTACCTGGAGTCACTCACATATCCGACTAGGTCCAGATGTATCAGAGACTAGCTGGCGGAGGATGTCTGGTGAGTTTTCTTGATATTCATGTCATTAATGCCTTTATTTATAGCTTTGAAAAAATTTTGTTTTTTGAATTTATGCTTATGGTGCCGCAATCGCCTGTGGTTTTTCTGCAACTGCGGTTTGAATGCCGTAATTTCCAGTTAAGTGTCGCATTCAATAAGTGTACCACACTGTGTATGTTTGGATGCCACAATTGAGGTTTTTTTTCCGCGATTGATAATGATGTTTCACAATCGCATAAGTGAACCGCAGTTGAAGTGTTTATTACCACAATCACTTTTTGAGAATTGTCTGCCTGATTTCCTTGTCTGATATCTACATATCCTGTCTTCTAACACTTTCCTGAATGACTGATACTGATATTTTTCTGATTTATTTCTATGTGCAGTTCACTGGGTAGATTTTGTGCTGTCAGGAGTTGAGATCGGCGAGTCTTGTTTACAGGTTCCAGCTCTCCGAGGATGAGAGGTCAGTTCTTAGGGACCTAGGATTGTATTGGATATGCTATATGCCAGATATCACAACCAACAGGGACTTGATCTCTGCTCTTATAGAGTGTTGTCATTTTGAGACATGCACTTTCTGGTTACCCATTGTTGAGTGTACTATCACATTGGAGGATGTGTATTGCATCCTCTAGCTTCCGATCCAGGGTGCGATTTTTGAGTATGCCACCCATTCTGGTATTGTTTCCTTAATGGAGCTTTCTGGATTGTCCGAGATCAGGTTGGGTTATCTAGTGCTTATGACATTCCATGGTCCAGATTTGGTTTGGGCCTCGATGGACTATCCACTTTACTAGGCAATATGATTTGTGGCATCTTATGCCCCGATCGTTAGCAGCATGGATTTTTTGTCAATTTTGGTACTGTGTTGCGGAGTATGGTCAGGAAACATACTGTTTATGCTTGGGGGTCATGCATGTTGGCTCACATGCACTTTCATATGTTCTATGTGGCTTACCTTAATGGTAAGTCACTTGACTGTGGTGCTACCCTCCTCCAGATATGGGTGTGGAAGTACATAGTTGTTTGTCATCCTATTGGTACACGTGCTCTTCCAACTGACAGGTCATATGTGTATATGTATGATGGAGCCATTATTCAGACCCACATGGGTTATTTGGTGTATTAGCGTCAGCAGCTGGATATGATTCCCTATTTCATATGGAGGCCTTATAGAGATTGCCCTGTCTGGGATGCAGAGGACATCCATCTTCCCTTCTACCGGCAGTGGAGATATCATATTGGTCATGTGACTGACCATGTGCACATGATTGACTTTCACAACACCAACAGGGTGTTACATCAGTTTGGTGAGCGACAGGATGTGTCTGACTCTTATGCATACTTTTCTCATAGGTCGAGGGACTCTGCCATCTGGGGTGGTATCGTATCACTTGATGCTACCTGTGCTGAGTTTGCAGGGTTACTTTCTGTTATGTGGTCATGGCAATCAGCCACTATTGATGCAGGTTTGTTTTTTTGTTTTTTACTTCACTTCTCTTGTTAATTTTCTTTACTTCTCTTATTATCTATCTGCTCTATGTATCCTTGTCTTTTATCTAATGTGGTACTGATATTTGAATCTGATCTCTTTGTAGGCAATACTCCCCAGTTTGATGCTCATTGGGCCCAGACTCAACCAGTTTCACTCACAAACATCTCTTGTCCTATTGCTGAGACACTCATGAGGAGGTGTTGTCAGGTACGATGAGGGAGGGGAGGTCAGGATGGAGGGAGGGATGGTGGTCGTAATAGAGGGAGGGGTGGAGGCCGAGATGGTGGACATGACAATGGGCAAGATGGTGGTAGGGGGAGGGGAGGTGATGGGGGAGATTATCCTGGTTCAGGGGGAGTGGGTGGCAGATTAAGGACTAAAGGTGGGTGGAGTGGTGGTCAATCCAGTACTCCGAGGGTTGGCTTGAGTACTATTTTAGAGGATGAGGAGGTGATGGAGGAGGAGACACCTTAGTTGGTGTGGAGAGTACAATGAAGGACTGGTCTTTTTTTGGCTCTAAGAGAGGAGGATAGGGTGGTGATCAAGGATGCAAATGTTGAGATTAGAGATATAGATGTGGAGGCTTTAGATGAGAAGAGTGCAGGGACTAGTTCCTCGACTAGTAGTGGCATTACTAGCAGCAGTACGGGGGAGAGTTCAGAGAGTGATGGTGATGGATTGGGGGATAGGGCTGAGGAGGGATATATGGATGTGGCCATGGGAGGTATGGAGGTTGATCCCTTAGAGTTGGATTGGCTCACTCAGTAGGTACAAGATCTTCAAGCCAGGATTTCTTTTGTTGATGCCTATGCTACAGTATTGGAGGCTCAGGTTACAGCGGCTGAGGCTAGAGAGTGATAGGCTTGAGCAGACATTTGGTCATTCATTAACAATGTACAAGATGCCTCTCACCAAGATTTTCTTGATCGATACTATAGATCTGGGCGTGATGCACAGAGAGAGATTGAGTACTAGAGGCACCACTATGAGGGTGCAGTTCCTGCAGAGTAGAGAGAGCCTAGTTACACAGCCTCTCAGAGATCTAGCAGAGCGCAGAGATCACAAAGTAGTGCTGTTAGAGCTCCTAGTTCATCACAAAGACTGGCTTCTGATATGCCACCCCCTCATCCACCTCCTGGCAAGAGTGGGGGTAGCACATGTTGATCTTGGTGCTTCACTCATTATGTATCATGTACCATTTTTGTAGTGATGTTCATTTGTTATACTCAGAGTAGTACCCATTTTTGTATCCCAACACATTGATATTTATTGATATATGTTGACTAACTTCCTTTGTTCAACTTGCGACTATTCATTATACTCAGATATTTTGATTTATATGAGATGCAACTATTGTTTTGATATGATATGCATTGGTTTACTTGCTATATGTATGATTCTATATGATGTGGTTTTAGATGATGAGATGTATATGCAATATGATTCCTATGATGCAAACTCGTAGATGGATGATTTGCTTTTCCTATGATACTGACATGTTTATGCAGGATGGTGGAAATGAAATGCATGTTCATATGAGATGTTTATGGATGCATGTGATTTATGATTTACCATGTATGCAACTACGATGTTTTTTTCATTTTCTGATGCACTTAAATGGAATGAATGCAATCTATTATGCACAAAATATCTTTGTAATGCATGTGTTAATTAGAAAGAAGTTAGTTTGGATAGGTGTTCTCTAAGATTGATCTAATAGATATGGAATGATGGAAAGGAATTTTTTTTTCTTTTTTGATAGATATGAATGGATAGAAACGATGAGTGTCCCAGGTCGTTGCCCCTGTTTCCAATATTTGTCATCATTACATCTTTTTTTTTGTATTTTCCAAAATTCTGAAGAGATTCCAATATATCTAGATCACATACCACCTGGATACCGCCACAACCTCTTGATAAGCGGAAGGAGTAGAGAGATTGAATAGAAAGAGAACCTAGTGCACCCAAATATTAACCATCTGGGTTCAGCTATGTTCCCTATTTGAATAGAAAGACAGACAAAAACACCCAGATATTGACCATCTAGATACCACTTTGTCCTCTCAATAAAATAAAGAAAAGAAACCAAGATAGAACTCCCCAGCTATGTTCCCTGTTTGAATAGAAAGAAAGAAAAAATCACCCAAATATTGACCATCTAGATACCACTTTGTCCTCTCAATAAACTAAAGCAAAGAAACCAAGATAGAACTCCTATGCACCCAGAGTCCATCTGGATAACACTACAAGCTCTTGATTCTGAAAAGGGAAAGCCAGAGAAAACAAGATAGAACTCTTATGCCCCTAGAGTCCATCTAGATAGCATCATGAGCTCTTGATTGCAACATAAAAGGAAAGACCATAGAAACAAAGATAGAACTCCAATGCACTCAGAGTCCATCTGAATAGCATTGTGAGCTCTTGATTCTATAAACCAAACAAGCAAATAAAAGAGAAGGAATGTCCAATTCTTTCCTAGGGTTAAGCTCAAATCATGGAGCTGTGCGACTGCTAGATAAATGATAGTGCCTACTGTATTTATCCTAAATCATCATGGTCCTCAAATCAAAGTGAACATGCAACAGATAGCAATCAAAGAAAATAAGTCATGATCTATCATAGCTACTCTCCTCACATGGTGGATCCTGGAGTAGCGTAAGAACATAACCATGAAATATAGACTTACATTTGATCGACTGACTAACCTAGTCAACATTTTTGGATGGTTCCTTGATGCAGTTGGATTCTCTTGATTGGCTCAACTCTCTGGATAGGCTTGATTGGCTTGATTGCTTGAGTGTGCCTGGTTTCAATAAATAGATGACTCATATAAGACTGACCTATCTGGTTTGAGTGTATCCATCACTATGTAAGATGATTGATATGATATGATTGATTGATTGTGATCATTTTGGAAGCTAATCAAGCTATGTCAGATGGGCCCAATGCTGATTCGCAAAGCTTATGATTGTGACAATTGATAGATTGGCTTGGTCGCCAGTTGCTTGCTGATTGATTTGATAGATTGATAAATTTTTGTCAGATGAGCCCAATGTTGATTCGCAAAGCTCATGATTGTGACATTAATTGATTGGGCGAGATCGCCCTTTGCTCTCTTGATAACCAAGTTGGCTTTATTTCTTGGGATTATGCAATTTTTTGAATGTTTTTGATGAAGATTGATTTTCTCAGAACTTTTTGATCTTTTTAGGATTTTTGATGAGTTTTCTAAATTTTTGAATTTCTTCCAAACATTTAGAATTTCTCCCTAGTCTGGTGGACCAGTAGTAACCATGGATAAGTCTGGTGCTTAGAGGGGTTTGTGATTCTGGATATAGATTTGGTAGCCATTCTTGCATTTTGAAATGTGCTCAAGCTTTTGGAGTTCATTGATGGTGAACCTGGATCTGAAAACCTTGCTCCTGTTTGCTAGGTTTTCACCAAGGTACCTACTCAATAGCGCCTATTTGCCAGGTTTTCACTGAGAGAGCGATTTTGTTTCTCTTTTTCTTTTTTTCTTTTTTGATTTTTTTGTTGTTGCCAAGGCGCCTGTTTGCCAAGTTTTCACCAAGGTAACATTTTGTATTTTCTAATTTTTTTGGTATTTTATGGATATGTAGATAAGTGCCTTAAGCATAGAACCTCTTGAGGTGCATGTTGTTGATGTATTTAGGGAGCCGATATCCTTCTGGTGTCACCAATATGAATGCCCCACTTTGAGTAGAGCTGACAATGACAAATGGTCCTAGCCAGTTAGGCTCAAAATTTTTGGGTTTGACTCACTCTGCTTGGTTCTTTTGATTTTCCATGAGGATGAGGTCTCCTACCTCAAATGTTTTTGTTTTCACCTTATTCTAATAGTTTTTTCTAAGGTAATTTTGATATCCTTGTAAGTTGTTGAAGGCATGTTGTCTTATTTCATCTAGTAACTCCAGTTCACTGAGCCTTGCTACTCTGTAGTCTTTATCTGTAATCAGGTTCTTCAAAGATATCCTTAGGGATGGGATTTCCACTTCAAGGGGTAATACAACCTCTGATCCATAGACTAGGGAGAAAGGAATGGCTCCTGTAGGTGTTCTCACACTAGTTCTATATGCACATAATGCGGGACTAAGCTGTAAATGCCACCCTCGCCCTGATTCATTCACTATTTTCTTCAAGATTTTCAAGATTGTTTTGTTTGTAGCTTTGGCTTGGCTATTCCCTTGAGGATAATAAAATGAGGAGAACCCTTGCTTGATATGGAATTGTTCACATAGCTCTTCAACATCCTTGTTTTGGAAAGGTGTACCATGATCTGTTAGGATAGTTTGAGGGATCCCATATCAACAGATAGTGTGGTTAAGTATGAACATTGCTATTCACTTTCCAGTTATGTAAGTGAGGGGAATTTCCTCCACCCACTTGGTGAAGTACTCTATTTCTTCTATGATGTATTTGTGTCCATTTGCTGAAGAAGGTGT
This sequence comes from Thuja plicata, assembly GCA_018584345.1. Lineage (NCBI taxonomy): Eukaryota > Viridiplantae > Streptophyta > Pinopsida > Cupressales > Cupressaceae > Thuja > Thuja plicata. The sequence continues at coordinate 1,280,643 of MU225447.1, forward strand.
AATTTTTCCTACTAGGTCAAATCCCCACATGGAAAATGACAATGGTGATGTGATACTGTCTACACCTTTGTACATGTTTGTGTGCATATGTCTCTATTGTGGGACAATAGTACCCCATGCAGATGTTCTTCTTAGCCTAGTTGTCACCACCTCTATGGGTTCCACAAATTCCTTCATGTACCTCATACAAATCTCTCTGGGATTCTGTGGAAGTGAGACATCGTAGTAGCATTCTATCTAGACTTCATCTATATAAAGTAGTTGAGAGGATGGTATACCTAGAGGCTTGGTGGATGACGAACTTTCTCTAGTTTCTAGACAAGTTGGGAGGTAAGACATTGTTTTGGAGGTAGTTATAGACATCTTGGTACCATGGGTTTTCAGGACCAACAAGGACACATGCTGATTCTGTGATAGATGCTTGATGTGATGGCACCAAGAGTTTCTCTACTAGAAACTGGAATCTTGTTTTGTTACCTGGCATATCAATCAATGATGTTATGGTAGCCATCACATATCTAGCTTTGTTCTGTGCTTGTGGGACTTGCTCGAAGAAGATGTAATGGAACTTGGTGCATAGTGTTTCCATCTGTGCTCTATATGGTATTAGCTTCCATCTTTGGTTGTATAATCATTGTTGACTTGACTGATGACCAATTGTGAATCTTTGAAGACCTTAAGGTTATTGATTCTCCATTGAATTGCTATCTTTAGACCAATTACCAGTGCTTTGTATTCTGCTATGTTGTTTGTGCATGGGAAGTTGAGTCTGAAAGACTTTGGAATTGTATCATGATCTAGAGTGATAAGCACTATCCCTTACCCCACACCATGGTTCATGCATGACCCATTAAAATAGAGTTGCCATACCTTGATCACTAGTTGTAGTGTCATAATAGATTTGTCAGGAAAGTCAGAAATAATAGGTTGATGGTCCTGAATGGGTGCCTCTACTATTTGATCCATGATCACTTGCCCTTTGATGGAATTTCTATCTACGTACTCAATGTAAAACTCACTTAAAATAATTACCCGCTTTGCAAGTCATCTGATGAGTATTGCTTTGCTTAGGAGGTACTTTAAAGGATCAATATGTGTGATCAACATTGTTTGGTGACTCAACATATAATGTCTCAGCTTCTAGGAAGCAAGGACAACTGCAAGGCATGACTTTTAAATTGGCGTATAGTTGAGCTCATATCCTACCAATGTTTTGCTTAGATAGTAGATGACCCTTTCTTTACCTGTGTCATCATGTTGTGCCAAGAGTACACCTAATGCTGACTTTGTTGCTGAGATATATAGAAGAAATGGTCTACCTTGGACTGGTGGCACCAATATAGGAGACTTGAGGAGGTAGTCCTTGAATATTTGGAATGCTTGTTTGCATTGCTCGGTCCATATGAATTTGACATCTTTTTGCAGTAGATGTTGAAATGGGTGGCACTTGTCTGCTAGCTGAGCTATGAAGTGCCTGATTGATTGGAGCCTTCCTTGTAACCCTCTTAGTTGCCTCAGGTTTGATGGTGGAGGCATGTCCAATATTTTTTTGAATTTCTCTGGATCTACTTCTATGCCTCTATGTGACACTATGAACTCCAGTAGCTTTCCTACTATGACATCGAATGCACATTTCTTTGGGTTTAGACGGACCTTGAATTCTTGCATTCTATCAAATATTGGTCCCAATACTTGTAGATGATCCTTGTGAAGCATTGATTTCGCTAGTATGTTGTCCACGTAGTCTTCCATCGTTTTATGGATGAGATCATGAAATATAGTTGTCATAGCCCTTTGATATGTCACGCCAGTATTTTTGAGACCAAACGACATGACGTTCCAAAAGTAAGTGCCCCAAGGACATGTGAAAGTTGTTTTATGTTGGTCTTATGGTGCAATCCTTATCTGATATTACCCTGAAAAGCCATCCATGAGTGATAGCATTTGATATCCAGCGGTTAGATCTACCATCATATCAATGTTGGGTAAGGGAAAGTCATCCTTGGGACAAGCTATGTTGAGATCTCTGAAGTCTGTGCAAATCTGTATCTGACCACTGTGCTTTGTAACTGGCACCAAGTTAGATACCCAGTCTGCGTATGGTATTGGTCTTATAAAATTGGCATCTAGGAGATTTTCCAACTCTGTCTTGACTAGCAATGCAACATGGGGATGCATCTTTCTCAGCTTCTGCTTGACAGGTTTGGCATTGGGTAGCAACGGGAGATGGTGTAGTACTATCTCTGGATCTAACCTTGGAATATCCAAGTAGGACCATGTGAAATTGATTATCCTTTCTTTAAAGAAGCTGATAAACTATTCTCTCTCCTCAAGGGTGAGTGATTTTTCCAAGTATATGTTCTTTGGGTTCTTTTCATCTCCCAAATTGACTTCCTTTGTTTGTTCTTCTAGTAGTACTAATTTCTCCTCTGTCAAGGGGAGGAGTTCCTTCTTTCCATCTTCTAGTGCCTCAGTGAGGCTTTCACTAGAAGATACGTCTTGTTTTATCTTTTTATCATTTTTTTGTTCTTTTTTCTCTTATGGACTGGAAAAAGGAGCTGCCTCCCCGAAATATGCCACTTTGTCAAGGTCAATGGTGAAACCTGCATTGTGGTCTCCTAATGGCATGCCTTCCCTAAGTCCCATAAAATCACCAATAGCCTCATCATTCTTGAAGACATCTAAATCAGGTGATCCTTGTTGATCCCACTCTATTAGCTTTGGGTGTACAAGATAGATAATTTCGTGGTTGTTTGACTCTAGTTGGTTGAAAGGGACTACATATATGGTTCCTACAAAATTGGACTGTGATGTGGATGCACCACTGGAGGAATGATAAATGACAAGATTATCTATGCAGGGTTGTTTAGCAATGGATAGTTGGTCAAATAAGTCTTCTAGGTTTATGATAGTGTATGCCTGAGGGGAATACTCTGGGATCGATGGTTCAGAGTCATCAAGGGACCTCCACTCATACTCATGGGATTTAGTCTTGATAGAATGCTCATTAGATGTCTCACTTCCTTCATTATCATCGATTTCTATGTGGAGGTCTATTCAGGTTTGTGTGGTTCCCTCTTCGGCGGGCAACAACTATGCTAGTATGCTTCTTATCAAGACATGTTCTATGTTGTGCCCCCGGTGCATCTCTGCTATTTTCTCCTAATCAATTTAGATATCTTGGATTATAGGACCAGTTCTTAGTTTCCCATAGCCCAACCCTCTCTTGTTTCTTTGGGTTGGCGAGAGAGACAATTCCATTATGCCTTGTCTTCTTGCCCCTAGCCCAGTTGTACCATCATACTTGAATCTTTGTAACATTGTATAACCATTACCATAGTATGATAGGGGTAGGGTTTGTCGGATTATCTCTTATGGGTCTTGGTATAACCATGTACTGATATCTTGTTCAAATGGATTTTCTTCTACTATGTCTCCCCATCTGACAAAGGTTGTGGGCGAACATTTGAATAGAATAGGTCATGGAGTTTCTATTATAATAATAGGTTGTGGCATGCCATAAGTTCTTGGGCCCTGAGGCATGTGTGTGATGGTGAAATCCTCTTCATATATGTACTCACCACAGCCTTTGTCGGTGATTGATATTATTCCCACTTTCCGTGTGACATCTTTAGAATTTTAATCTGAAGAGGAGGGGATACTTGCATCTTGGTTTGAGGGTACTTAGTTATCAGTGCTCATTTGGATCACATTACAGTATTGGAAAGGATTAGGATCTCCCTCTATGATGATTTCCTCTCCTTGGTGTGGGAACTTGATGCATTGATGGTACATCAAAGGTACAACTTGCATTTCATGTATCCAGGGTCTCCCTAGTAGCATTTTGTATCCCAACTCAAGATCAAGGATTTGGAAGGGAGTGTTTTTTACCATTGGACCGATACGGAAAGGTAGAATGATAATACCTTTAGAGGATCTTTTCTCTTCATCATAAGCTCTGATATTTATCCTCCTTGTGACATCAATTCTTGATTCTGAATAGCCCAGTTGCAACAAGGACCTACAGATAGCACTTTTATGGACCTAGACCAGTAAGTGCGAAGGATCATTATGCAGGGTCTTATGTGGTGGCACATCACAATTTGTGAATATGGCATGTTTTTTAGCAGCTATATAGTTAACCATCGTTTGGAAACTCTTGGGTGTTATATCCCTTGGGACAACTGCATTCTGAAGGACTTGGTCAAGTGCCATTTTATGCTGCAGAGATATGCACAATAGGTCAAACATGGAGATCTACGCAGGTGTGCACTTTAGTTGATCCACTATGCTTGGCTGTGGATCTGAGTTTGCTTTAGGATTGGCAGATACAGTAGATGAGGATGGTACTCCTTGGAAGATGAATCTAGTGTGACATGTTGTTACAGCATATTTGTTACCTTGGTCTTTGATAGTGATTGTAGCCACATGGCTATCTAAAGGATTGAGGCAATTGATAACATTATCATTGTTGGCATATGTATAGTTGACTTGTTTTGTCTATCCACTAGACTCAGAGGATTTTCCCTTGTTGTTATCATGAAAGGTATTTTTGAAGATAGTGTGATTAGTTGTACCTTTAGTTTGGGTGTTTGTCACATCAATGGCCCTTGTGTCAATCAGATCTTATATAGTGTGTTTCAAACAGAAATAGTTTGACATTTTGTGCCCTTTCACTCGATGAGACTCACAAAAGTCTTTGTCATTATACCATCTTGGTTTGTTTGAATCTTGTTCCAATTCCCTAATTTTAGGGAGAGTGATAGTTTTTTATTGTATCAACTTGCGTAAAGTTGATTCTATCAGCTCTCCTAATGGTGTGAAATCTCGTTGCTGGAATTGAAACCGTGGTTTGCATTGATTCTGTTGTTGACTATTTGACACAGCGGTTGCTTGTATAGGGGAGGTTGGTTTTGGGTGTATGCTTGATGATTGAGCCCTGTGGGTTGTTGGTTGGCCACAGGTGTGCCTTGCAGTGACACCTTAGGTTGTGCGTAGTTGACTACCTTCACATCAATGACACCATCACTAGTGACATTTTTGTTTTTGTTCCACCACTTAGCTTTGTCCATTGCATTTTTTTTTGTATTCGTTTGTGTTGGATCTATAAGGATTCCTTGTTTGACTAAGTTCTTCTCACAATAAACTCATCATTTGATGATTTGTGTGAAGTTCGGAGCTAACTGTAATTTTGTTGTGAATGACATGTCTGGAATTAGATTGTCAACAAACATGACTATTAGGTCTTGTTCGAGCACATCATATGTTATGAGGTATTCCATATTCCTCCATCTCTACATGAACTTCACAAAAGACTCTTCATCCTTCTATTTGATATCGTAAAGGTCCTTCATGTTGACTTTGCACTCGATGTTATGATGGAAGTGAGCTATGAAATTTTTAGCCAGTTCAACCCAAGACTAAATTCCATGAGGTAAATGTGAGAACCATTCCATTGCTAGTCTGTCCAAGCTTTGTGGGAACACTCGCATTAAATATGTCTCATCATGGGCGACTTCCATGCAGCTAGAAAAAACTATCAAATATATTCAATAGGGTTAGTATTGCCCTTATATTTGTCAAATTTTGGTACCGAGAAGTGATTTCGGAATGGAGACATGTGGAGAGAATGGTCAAAGGGGTATGGGTATAAATCCTTTGTGGTGTAGGATTTAGTTTGCCCCTGATTTTGCATATCCATCATTTGGGTTTGAAGGGTTTGCATTTTTTGTATTAACATGTCTATTTGATATTGAGGTTGATGTGTGAGGACATTCCTCTATGTTGTTGTGGGTATGAGGCTGCACCTCTGTTTCCCTTGAGTAGGAACATAGGATTTCATCATGGGGACTTGATATTGATTTCCCACTGAGTGATTTTGAAATGGGGGCACATGAGTATCCCATGGTGGGTTTTGATGCGTTTGTTTTTGTGATTGAAACTGGGGTTGATATTGCTACTACTGAGGTTGGGTTTGAAGCTGGGGTTGTTGTTGCTAAGGTTGGAATTGAGGAAACTAAAGCTGGGATTGTTGTTGTGGGGGTTTGTTTTGAGGCAACTGAAGCTGAGGTTGTTGTTGCGGAGGTGGGTTTTGAGGCAACTGAAGCTGGGGTTGTTGTTGCGGAGGTTGTATTTGAGGCAACTAAACCTGGGGTTGTTGTTTCAAAGGTTGGATTGATGTTAGAATGGGAAAAGGTGTAGCCTTGGGTGGGCATTGACTATAAGTCATACCTGCAGGGATGGATCCCTATGGGCATGAGGTGTTGATCCCAAGACTAGTATGAGTTGACTGCAGTAGTGGCATAGTTTCAGTATAGTTGGTGTTTTGTGTGATGGAAGGCATAGATTGAGAGCTTGATTTCCTCAGCCATGGGACCAAAGGTGGGAGCATACTAGTAACCATCGGTGCACTCAGTTGCGAGCCTATCATGCTTTGAGTGGAAGATGTGCTGGCCTGGTTTGTGTCATTGGTTTGACTAGGTATCGTTTGTTTCAATGTGGGTAATACCAATGGTGGGAAGATTTGAGAGACAATAGGCAGTATCTAAGGAGGCTAAGTAGCGTTTTGACCTACAAGAGGGTTTTCAGGCCATATGGTTGATACACTGAATTTATTGGGGAGTTTGACTCCCTTCTTTATCAGCATGGCTAAGAAGCATTCAGGGTTCCTCTCTACAACAGCATCAACTACATATGTGGAATAAGAATATTTCTCTATATCCTCTATTTCCTCTTCTGTGACATTTTGGAAAAGATTTGTCCCACGGGGTTGTTCAATGAACAGAGTAGAACTGGTGTTTACAAAAGGGTCATCTTCTCTCTTTGTTTCCCAAGAAGGGAATCTGTTGATATATGACTCATCAGGTTGCGTTCTAGTTGCATTCTAGCCTTTGACCTTGTGTAAGGCCCTCCATGAGGTGTTTGAGACATAGTGTGGTCCAGATTTTGTAACCAAAATAAGTGATATAAAGCAAACAAAGAAGAGTATCCTTTCTAAGGAAGTCTAAGTTATGTTTTGGACAAGGGTAATTCTAAGGACAAATTTTGATATATCTTGATCTCAAAGTGGTGATGATGTAAAAAGATAATATTTTTTGACCTTTGCCTTGGACAAAGTCACTTTGATAAAGATGATGATGTTTTGATATGATGAGATCAAGGCATTTTGAGTCTAATCTTTCGAGCTAACAATGTTTTTTACAATAATTGTGCTTTTCAAAGAAGGGATGATCTTTAATGTTTAGAGATTCACACAATGTTCATCACATTTTCCTGGGATAGACACTATTTTTGGACACCAAATGAAGAGTTTTCTCAAGGCTTTTAGGTTTAAAATAGGTGAAAAATATCTCTGGTCAAGTGTGGCAAAACTCCACCAATTGCGCTAAAGTGTATAGTCGATTGCAGTACATTATCACTGATTGCGATAAGAAACAAGTTGATTACGGTAATAAATAGTTAAATTATGGCCGACTTCCTTCAATTGTGGCACAATGTAGGAAATTGTGGTAAAAGAGGAACAGTCTCAAAAAAATACTAAAAGATGGGTATCACTACTTGACAATTTTGATATTTTGGAACAATGTTTCTAATTTGCGAGACAGTTGACGTTGACAACCCTATACTTTAACACATTTGACTCATTTTGATGGTTTGGATGTTTTGTTTTGCATTTTCAGAAACTGATCAAGGAAACAAGAACAACAGACACTATTTTTTGAAGAATGAAGACTCATAATGTGTATGTTCTACAACTTTTTCAAGTTGCAAGGTTATCACGAGGTCTCAACAATGAACAGTCAGATTAATCTAGGTCAATGGCTTCAGAATACAATTTTATAGGCCCAATGCTTGAATTTCTGTTAGCATCATGTGTTCTTCCAATGTCCTACTGAAAATCAAAATATCATCTAGGTAAACAATAACAAACTTACCCAGAAATTATTTCAGTACTTCATTCATGAGCCACATGAATGTGATTGGTGCATTGGTTAGCCCAAAAGGCATGACTAACCACTCATACAAGCCCTCCTTTGTCTTGAAGGTTGTCTTCCATTCATCTCCTTCTCTGATTCTGATTCGGTGATATCCACTCTTTAGATCTATAATGTGAAATACTCATTTCCACTCAACTAATCCATAATATCATCTATTCTTGGCAAGGAAAATCTATACTTGATAGTGATCTTATTGATAGCTCAAGAATCTATACACATCCTCCATTCTCCATTTTTCTTTGGCGCTAATACCGCTGGTACAACACATGGACTCAAGCTCGCTTGGATCAATCCCTTCAGCAACAACTCATGCACTTGTCTGTTCAATTCTTCACTCTCTGCTGGAGTCATCTTATGGGCTGCCTTGTTTGGAAAACTAGCCCCTGGGATCAAGTCCATGTGATGATTGATCTTCCTCACTAGTGGTAATCCATCAGGTACATTATCAGAAACATTATCCTTAAACTCCTCCAACAAGTCTGCAACTTCTACAGGTACATCTTCTACTTCTTCTTTGCCCACTTTTGGAATTAGGGAAAAACACATATAGTCATGCAGCATACCTTCTAAGAACTTTCTTCCATCAACTAAACATATTCTTGCATTACTACATACCTTTTTCTCTTGTTTCCTTCAATGGCTTTAGCTTGTGTCGAACGCCATCCTTTGTCAAAGAATAAGTATTAGCATGGCCATCATGTATGGCATGCCTGAAAAACTACCAAGGCCTTCCCAGCAACAAATGACATGCATCCATGGGGATGATATCGCAAAGTACCTCATTACGGTAACTTCCAATCTTGAACTTTACTAAGCACTGCTCATTGACTAGGACCTTGTGGTCATCCTGCACCCAAGAAATTTTGTATGGACGTTGGTGCTTTTCCCTTTTTAGCTTTAACTTTGTGACCATTTCTTCTGATACCAGGTTATCATTGCTTCCACCATCAATAATCACATCACAACACTTATCCTCGCACTTGCATCTAGTGTGAAATAGGATCTTCCTCTGATATGAGCTCTTCTCTTCATTTATCAGGATCCCCCTGACAACTAGGATTTATCCTCTCTCAGCATCATCTGAGTGTTCTGACTGAGCTTCTTCATTTTCATGTGCAACTCATGCATGGCCTTCATTCCTCCTATCTATCCTTCCTTGATGTTGTGGGCATTCATAGGCTCGGTGTCCTTCTTCTCCACAATGAAAACATGTCTCGCAAAACCCTCCTCTTCCTGGTCCTTTCCCTCTTACTCTTCCTCTCTGATCTATATTATTTTGATCATGAGAGTGATTGTAATTATTTCCCCTCAAATTCTTACTACTACTTGACTCGCCATTCTTTTTCTGATCTTCATTTTGACCTCCATAAGACCGTCCACCAGATCTTCCACCATGACCTCTTCCACCTTGCTTGCTTTCAAAAATTTTGTTCAGCTTCTCTTCCACCCTTAGGTAAAACTGGTATGCCTCTTCAATACTGGTCATTCTAACCAGACTCAAATCATTCTGAATACTTGTCACAATCCATAAAGATAATGGGAAACTTTTTCCTTCTTAGGTTCTGCATGACCTATTCTAATGAGGAATCGGTAGAACTCTTCTATATACTCTTGCACAGATTTTCCTCTTTATTTCAACCCTTGCATTTTTCTCAGCAGATCAAGCTCATAATCAATGGGAATGAACTGTCTCTTCAACTTCTCCACCATTCGGTCCCATCTTGTGATTTTCTCCTTTCCTCTTCTATTCCTCTCCAACTGGATCTCCTGCCACCAAATTTTTGCATGGCCCTTTAGTTTTTCATTCACAAATTTAACCCGATCTGGATCATCAACATCTTCATATTCAAAATATTCTTCTAGATCATTGATCCAGTTGATCAAATCCTCTAGGTTAAGATTTCCCAAAAATGTGGAAACTTCAATCTTGCGTCTCTTTCCAATCTTGGAAATGGCCCTCAAAATCCTATCCTCTTCAGGATTTCTAGGCACTTCTGGTGTGTCCTAGTCACCTTGTCCTTCTTCTTTGGATTCCCCTTCACTTTGATCTCTAACTGCAATATTCATTCCTCTACGCAGCTCCTCTTGCAACACTTGCACTTGTCTCTAGAGGACACTAAAACCCTCTTCTTTCACACCTACAACTCTCCCGCCATGGTTTCTTCATGGAGGCATTTTGGCTCTTATTACATGAACCCAAAACCACATTCCTGGTGCAAACTACCTCACAGTCAGTGATCTTTCTACACACTCAGGAACTCCTAATCTGATACCACTTGATGAAGGGTGCTCCCCTTATTAACACAAACACACAACAAAATCAAGAATAACAATATTTGCAAAGACAGGAATGAGCTTTCTATTATCCACCATGGAATGAAATTACAATATTCTGAAATATGGAATGCACCTTTAGAAATGAAACATGCATAGCCACATGGTTATTTTATTACAATAATCTGCAAGCCAGAGCCACCAGCTGCATAACCCAAAGCTTCCCTAGACAACCCTACAGGCCTTCAATATATAGCCAATTTTAACCACCCAAGAAGACTCTAGAAATCAAACCCTAAATTTTGAGTCTGACCAACCCTAAGATATTATTATTCATTTTTATTACATTAGAGTGGGCCCAAACAACTTCGGAACCCAAAAATAAATTTTGAAGAAACTTTAACATTTTCAATTTCAGGTAGCGCAGTTTCTGGAGACCATAACTCATCACCCGTTGACCCAGTGGGCCACTGTAACCCCATTTTAGAAATTCCACAAAGTGCTCTATAATCCTTTTCTTAGGCTTTTCCAATCAGCCAAGGTTCTGACCCCATTCAAATCCTTTGAAGCCTTCAAAACTGAGTTCAAAGTTTCTATACCCTGCTGCCAATACCAAAAATATCCAATATCTACAAAACTAGTTTTGATCTGGCAATGAAACTTTACTGGCAGGCTGATACAATCAAAGTGAACCTCTAGGGAAGAAAAATATAACATTCTAAACTCAAATGGAAAACTTACTAAAAATAGTAACTTTCCATAAATAGTAACTCTGCACAAAATAGCCCTTATTGAAAAGAAACCAGAAATTATTTTTGGGTGATGCAAGATTGTTCTTACACCCAGGATGCTCCTGCATCAGAGGTAAACCATGAATATGTAAATTGTCAAATCAAACCTATTATGGAATCAATTGAAATCAAATTAGTAACATCATCTAAGTGGGTCATCACAAGTTAATCAAGCTATCGTATCATCCTATCGCTCGTCTAGAGCACATCAATTTTTTCCTAACTCTATATCATGAGGATGGAAAAATATCGATTATCCTATTAACATATCAGGATTGACATCATACAACATTCATCAAAATTATCAAACTCATCAAAACACTTATTTTCATCACAAAATCAGGCCACCTAATCAATCGACCGATCATACTTACTGATGAATCAAATGACATGCTTAATCAGGTGAGAATTTAAAAAATTAGCTTATGCGTCATTTTATCCTATTATACACATGGAAAGGTGTACCCATCATTTTATCTCATAGTAAATTTTACTACAAGAGTCATAGCTGTTAAAACAAGTTGTACGCGCTAATTTCCCTAGTATGTGCTACTCAAATTATTTTTAAGCGCTATAAGAAGCATAATTTTACACTAGGGTTTAGTACGCGCTACTCAAATCTATCACACGTGTTAACACAAACCTAGGGAAGATGTATATACATGTTATTTCATGCTATTCTATGTGCTACTTTAGTACTTGGATGAGTTAAAACAATTGCCTACGTGCTATCAAATTCTATTCTATGCACCATTTCATCAAAAACAACAAAAACCTAATCTTCTAACACCTACAAATTCAAAAATTTTGCTTTAAATCTAAAATTGACAAATGGGAAGGGATTCAAATACTCACCAAAGGTTTGTAATCTTTTGGATGCTGAAATATGTGCCCTCATTTGAATCTATGCTCACAAATAGGGATCACCATCACGATCAGGTCACCAGGAAATTTCGTGTTCAAGAAGGTAAAAATTGAAAATGATTGATGAAAATGACCTTTTTACCCCTCTATATACTCTTTTGACCTAAATGGAGGATATTTTTACCATCTATTTTATCAAAATGTCAATATTTCATTATTGGGGCATCATCAAATTTAATTTTTTTTTGCGTACATTATTGGAAATCAAATCAAACTTGAGACTTGTCACACAAAAGTTTTATCATTTTTTTTCAAAACAATTTTGATTTCATTTCTGAGGGGGAAAGATATCATCAGAGTAGGAAATCAAGCAAATTAAAATAGGGGCATCAAATTTTCAAAATCATCATCAATGGGGCATCTCAACTGGGTTGTTTTTTTTTTAAATCGTGGTATCATATCAGGATTTTTCTTTTCATCAAATTAGTTGTACTAGAAAATTATTCATCAAGATTAGATCGGACATTAGTTAATCAAAAATGAGACATTATTTGAACCAATGTGCTTCACACATTCATTCAAAGAGGGGAATTTGTAGACACCTAGAATTGGTCAAGCAAAGAGCAAAGTGGGCAATCAGAAAAAATTCATGAATTAATTGAAAATCAAAGCTATTGGATTATTTAAGTCAAAAAGATCAAATAATTATGCAATTGATTTTAATCAATTAATTGTATATTTTAAATCAAATTAAACCCAATCCATTGAAGAGTAGACATGGCTAAAATAAATTAATTAAATAAATTATTAATTCTTATTATTATCACCTACCACATAGGACAAAAATCAAATAGACCAATGAGAATGAAGGTATAAGCTCACATGGATCAAGGGAAAAATCAATTTATACCACTCATCTTAGAGTTGTATCTTGACCCTTAATTTTGTCTCTTTGCTCCAATATTTGAAACCAATATTTACTTTGTTTCAAAATTTGAAAACATCCACCTAACTCACCTCTAATCATGAATCAACCTAACTCATAGTTAACTCCCCTTCCTAATTCTGGAAATCCTATAAATAGGGGTGCATCTTAGAGCAAATATCTATCCATTATCTAGAGAATCATTACTATAGTCAATTTATTTCATAAGCATATTTTTTCATTTGTGAATTTGCATTGTAGTGATCTTAATGGAGTAATTTTAGCATAATTAACCTATGATAGGCTAGAATTGCATCATACAAAGCTTAATTTGTCATTCTAGGACTGTCACTAATGGATTCTAATCTAAAAGCATTTAATTATCTTTGCTACACAGGGAACCATGAGATACTTCTTTCTTTTATTTTCAATTCAATAGCTCAATTGTTGATTCTTTCATAATTGAATTGATCTTATTTGAAAACTAATTTCATGAATGTATTTCTTGTACACACCATGTCTTCCATGCAATAAAAAAAATTCTTCAATGACTCAATCCAAGTTTAACACTCCTACTTGTGACATTGCTAGTCCTTTGTCCTTGGATATCATACGTGTTGGTATTCTGAGATACATGGAGATCCCTCAGCTTGAGACTTATAATGGTATATGTGATTCTTTGAGCCATGTCAAAACCTTTCAAACATTGTGTAGATATTCCTCTCATGATCATACATTCATGGCTAAACTATTTACTAGAACCTTTTGAGATAAATCCTTACAATGGAATTTTTCTTTCCTTCCTTACTCTATTGACTCCTTCCAAAATATTTCTAATGCTTTCATTCAACAATTTCAAAACAATATTGGTCCTAGTATTTATTTAACTAATTTAATGCATTGTAAACAAGGAATTAAAGAAAAAGTGACTAATTTTATTGGTAGATTTAAGCATTTGCATACTCAAAATTCTTATCTTGTTCTTGATATTGATGTATACTATATTTTAATTTCTAATTTACAAAAAGACATTAGAGATAAGATTCTTCTTTTTAAATTTTCTTCTTTTACTCAATTATGTGTAGTGCTTCATAATTATCAACTTCAAGTGATTCGGTTTGAGAGCACCACTCCAATGGCTTCGATTGATAAGAGTGATGCCACATCCAATAACTTTAACAAGTTTCAAAAGACAAATAATTTAATTAAGATCAATAATTCATCCAACAATGTTAATGAGAAAGTGGAAGAAGCATCCAAAGGTGTGGCTTGTTTGTCATCTCTTTTTACACCTTATCGTAATTTTACTCATCTTTCTAAATTTTTCATAATGTGATGTTGAATTTTATTAATGCTAAATTTTTTACTCTTCCTCCTATTAAACCAATTGACACATCCAAGCCTTTTCCAAAATACTTTGGTCACAAATATTTTTTCCAATACTATTGTCAACTTGGTCATGATACTGAGAAGTGTTTCCATTTTATTTAGGACCTCATTGATTTCAATACCATATTTGTTGAGAGTTTTAATGATCAGGGAAACAAACATGTAGCACCTTCCAATTCAAAATTTCAAATTTATACCAACCCTTTTCCATCTCATTTAGATAACCATGTTGAGTCTACCCAACCTATGTCTTCTTCTTCCACCCATTTTTTTACTATTATGATAAGTGGACTAAAGCCAATAATGTTGTCAACCTCATTGATCAAACTAAACCAAAACCTAAACCCAAACCTGATCTTTCCATTAATTTTGACACTAGTGAAATAATTAAGGCACCTTATGGTCATCTTTACATTGTTTCAAAAGTTAATTATCTTTATTATCATGGTGTCCTTTTTGATCTTATTGTATGGTGAATGTGATAACTAAATAACATCTTTACAATAGACAATTGCAACATGATTTCTATGATAAATCTGATTTTATGATCTAAAATTGCAATGGTTTTATTTATCCTACCCATGGATCTATTTCATTTCCTATTGAATTTGGTGGTAAAACTTTAGATGTCACATTTGTTGGCATCATAACTTTTGATCAATTTCAAGTCAAACTTGGTTTCCTTGGCTTACCTCTATAAAATTTGTAGCCTCTCCTATCCATAAGTGTTTGAAATTCCCTCACAATGGACAAATCATTATTGTTAACCATAGCCTCCATCAGCCTTCAGTGCCTTGAGATTATGTTGACCTTGATTGCTTTTGTCCTTCTATGCCTCAACCAACTAAATCATGCAAATATAATCTCTTTCGATCATATCAAAACTATAAAATCCAAAATATTTGTAAGCTTATAAAACCTAAATATGTTCCATATCCTTTCCCTAGACCTGGACTTGTCCCTACACCACTTAACCCTCCTATATATGCTTCAGTTCCACCTCCTATACCTTATAAATGTTCTACTTATGCTATCACTCAACCTAGTGTGCTTCCTTCTATTCTTCCTCCTAAATAAGAAAAGGTCCCAATGTTGGTTTATCTTGAACTAAGCTAAAAAAATTATCAAAACCCAGCATAACCATTGTGCTCGTGATTATCATTGTAAACATCATACTAGAGCCCATCAATGTACTTCCCAAAACCTTTATGTTAGAATAACTAAGAGAGGGGTTAAATCAGTGGCCTTAAAAATAATTCCAATAATCCCAACCAACAATTATATAAAAAATATAATATCATCAGTTATCTTTCAGTCATAAAAGATGTATGCCTTATGTAATTCTAGCAAATATATATTGTTCGGTGAATATACTGTTTATCTTTTTCTAGCCTTTACCAACTAGCAGAAATTAAACTTAGTGTTTACTAACCAATCCTATTTTAGTAATATGTAAAGAAAAACATCAAAGTAATGAACCATATACACATTTGACACATGGATTTTTAACGTGGAAACCCTGTTAAGGGAAAAACCACTTTGGACCGGTAACCCAAAATTTTTACTCTTCTGAAGTGAGCTTGGTGAAGAGTCAACCCTCTTAAAGGTTACAAACACACTACTAAGTGCGACCTTGTTAGAGGATTCAAAACTAGAAGTTTGTCTTTTGACCTAGCATTCACTATGTTGTCAACAAGAAAACCTTTTGATACTCTTGAGTATCTCAATACAATAAGGATGGTTAAATCCCACTCGGTTAAGAGATTTTTTGAATCAGTGGTTAAACTAAAATAGTAAATTATATGTTCAACAATGCAACTTTAACTTCTAGATTTTCAGATCTATTGTTAGTCCATAATACATCTCTTTAATTCCTTTGCTCCCCTTCTTCCTTCTTCCTGCTCGGTGTCTGGATAATTTCTTGGTTCTATTCTTTAGCTTGTATGATCAGATCTGCATGAAGACTTCTATCTTCATCAAAATTATATTCAGTATTCCTATCTTTATAATGAATTACTTGTCTCTTTATATAGACATGATTTCACCATTCAATCTCCTTGTCTTTCTTTGTTCTTTATGTATATTGCTTCTTGATCCACAAATCCCACCATGTATTTATTTTATCTTTAAATATTTTCTTTAATTTTATTCTGTATATTTCTCCTTGACAACTGTGAATTAATCTAGCTTTAAATCTTCTTCTTATCCTTAGTTCTACTGGTCGATAAAAATAAATTAATCAATCAGTTAACTCTAAATATAGCTCTTCCATCTAAGTAGTTTTGTCATTTTCTAACTCCAGTTGATTTCGGTCATCAACTCAGTTTTCTTGGTAACACTTTCTCGGGTACCACTTTCTCGAGTAACACTATCCTCGAGTACCATTATGTCTCTCAAGTAATACTATCTGTCAGTGTTGACTGTCCATCGGGTAACACTATGAACTGCTCGGGGTTCACTATTCTTGGGTAACCCTATCACTCAGTGTATACCTTTACCAATGACAAAAAATTTATCTCTTCAAATCTTCAATTGTTTTGACAATATGTGTATGAGAAATGATAATATATTGAGTTGACATCAATGAAAATAAAACACATTAACTAATTTAATGTCTTGCATTTACTTTCTGCAGCTCGGTGATCATCAACTTATCATCTTCAACCATTCAGTCAGTTATATTTCATCACTTTCTTTGCCAAAAATTCTTATTGATGCTTTAATTCCACTTGACCAGCCCATACTTTATCCAAATGAGGAAATTAATTTGAAAAAGATGAAACTAAATAAATATGATAATTCTATTCTTATCTTGGATTTAATTACAATTAATTTAGTTAAAGAAGATTATCTTGATGATGATGCTTTTGATATTCCTAATGCAACTAAAAATAATATTCATGCTAATGATTCTAACGATATGTATGATCTTATTGATGCTAATCATGGTTTAAGATTTATTTTTTCACAATAATTATCTCTTAGTCCTAGTGATGAGTGAACCACCTCACAATAGGTTCTCAGTAATCATGCCCAAAGCCTCTCTTAGGAATAGTTCATTCAATCTAAGGATTACTTGTTAGAGTAATAGTTCATTTGTCTTTATAATTAAATCTATTTGGTTTAATTATTAAAGTACACTATTATTCTATTCACTTAAGCTTGTCATTTAGGTGCATAATAATTAATATGTTTATTAATTA
>MU225447.1:1302913-1338038 GCA_018584345.1 Thuja plicata
TGAGATACATTCAGGGCACACTTATGTATGGAATTCACTACACATCAGGGGCTCCTCACATTGTTGGCTACACTGACTCAGATTGGGCTGGTGATGTTGATGATCGGAAGTCTACTTCTGGCTTTGTTTTATGTCTTGGCTCTGGTCCTATCACATGGTCATGCAAGAAGTAGAATGCTCGAGCACTTTCATCTACAGAGGCTGAGTATAGAGCGGCAGTGCATGCTAGTCAGGAGATTTTATGGCTTCGGCAGTTGATGACTGAGTTTGGATTTCCTCCTGATCGTCCCACTGTTCCGTGGTGTGATAATCAAAGTGCTATTCACATTTCCTGCAACCCAGTGGAGCATTAGCGCACTAAACACATTGAGCTTCATAAGCATTTCATCTGTCAGCAGATTCAGGATGGTGTTCTCACTTTGGAGTACATTCCCACTGACGCGCAAGTTGCTGACATCTTCACCAAACCCTTTGCATCTCCGCGCTATCTTTAGTTGCATTCTATGCTTGGGGTGACGGAAGTTGTCCTTGGGGGGTCTTATTGAGGCCTTCCTTCATTTTTTTTTCAGCATGTTTTTGTATCTCTTTTTGGGGTAGGGTTTTTCCCACTGGGTTTTCTCTATTTCCCCAGTTTACAGAGATTTCTTTGTTGTTGGGTACCTGATCAGGCCTTGTTTCTAGGACCCATTTCTTTTTCTTTCTTAGCTGTGCTAGGTTAGTTTCCTCCTAAGCTTCGCTTAAGGGGGGGTGTTAGAGTAATATTTCATTTGTCTTTATAATTAAATCTATTTGGTTTAATTATTAAAGTACACTATTATTCTATTCACTTAAGCTTGTCATTTAGGTGCATAATAATTAATATGTTTATTAATTATTAAATGCACAAACCTAGCTTTCTCCAACTTTAGGTTTTCTCTCCTTATAAGCCACTTTTTGTAATTATTGTAATTCATTCTTTTGGGAAATAATAATTTTCTCTCACTCTGCTGAGATTTTCCAAACCCTAGCTTCTCTCTCATAGGTTTCATTTCAGCTTTAGGTATTTTGCATGCAGGTGTTCTTGGCGTTCTATAGATTTGTGTTTATCAAATCCTACATTACTTCTCCCACCATGAGGTACATTTATCTTGTCAACCCGGGGACATATACTTGAAATGGTATGACACTATATGTGCACTAAGTCCTTTAAAGAATCATTCTACCT
Source organism: Thuja plicata (assembly GCA_018584345.1). NCBI lineage: Eukaryota > Viridiplantae > Streptophyta > Pinopsida > Cupressales > Cupressaceae > Thuja > Thuja plicata. The sequence continues at coordinate 1,304,118 of MU225447.1, forward strand.
ATGCTCCAGGAAGGTAAAATACATGAAATAAATCTACGCTAGAGCTGTAGGAAAGGAAACACACTTACTCCTTTTGAAATGAATGCTACCAATTGCAAACTCTACTTAAGCCTATTATTTCAACCTAGAGCATTCACTATATCTATCCTTGCAAGTGCTGCAGGAACATTCACAAAGTACAATGTTGTAGGAAGAAACTATAATCTTCTATCTAGAATGTTGGGAATGTTGAAAGTAAATCTACTCCACTCTACTCTAATCCACCTCCCAAGTGGGCCCTCTTGGTTAGCTTCTGCTAATCTATTAACACAGAAGATGAACCAAAAGTCACTTCATTATATTTCAAGAACTGATTACATAAGAACGATAAATGAAACTGGAAAATGCACTTGTTGTGCAAGATGCAATAGAACAATGTATTCCCAAAAATTTTGAACTTACAAACTAACAGTCTAATCCCTATAAATAGAGGATTGAGATTTTATTCTAAAACATAAAAGGAAAGATCTCACTAAAATCACACCAGAGAGGAAAAAGGAAACATAACAGCTCATGACATATGAAATGAAGTATGGGCGACCAAGTCAACATGATGGGAGTACGGAGGGAATATAGCAGTGCTACATTATTGCATTTCTAGAATAGTGGCTCCTCATTTATAGTAGTTGTGTCTTATGGTGCCATGATGGTTACCCATTGCAGTTGGTCTTCAATGTCCTCTTTAAATGTTGTCAATCAGTCTCAACCGGCTCCTCCTTCCTGGTAGATTAGTTATCATGCAAAGATATTCATACAAGTAAACTTAATCAAATCGATCCAAATATTAGAACACACATTCTGATTGCTTTATGAAATACTGCAATATATATATAATTTCAATAAATATGACATAATTATCTACCCATGGTTTTAATGGTTCTAACTATACTTTGACATAAGTTCAACTGATTATAAGTCCACAAATATTTTGGTAATACTTAAAAACAAAGTATAAAGATTAATATAATAGATACAGTAAATGGTCTCATCATCTGCCCCCTAGTAAGTTGAATTCTTGTCCTCAAGAATTGGATCTTCTTGTGGTTACTTTTAAATCACCAACCTCTATCCTCCCTCACCTCTGGCTCTTGAAACTGTAATAGAATCCCCTTGTCTTCTCCCAGAAATCCACTCTATGATCCTCCTACAGTCGATCAAGCCTGACAGCATTGATGTCATAGAGGGGCCAAAGGAGCATTGGTGGCTGCATGGTGAGTGGACACCAGAGTTCCTGTCTAATTTTCCTACCCAGCTACATGTATTTTGGTTCTTTTTGAATAGATGCTTGGAGGTTGATAAGACTATGTGGCTCTGACTTCTTAAATGCTTCAGGTAACCAACCCCATCTACTTCTGGCACCAGCCAGGGCTCTCTGAAAGATAAAGTAAGACATTCTATCATACTCTGCATAGACCTCTGTTCTAATCCCAAAAAATGTATTCCTTGTTTCCTCTTTGATTTTTCCATAGGTCAGATTGATCCAATCTCTCAGGAGTATATCTAGTTTGCTACTCTCTGCCCTCAATGACAATGGTTCTATTTTCTCTTGTTCCCTATAATTTTTTAGTTGCCTGTCATAATTGGCCTCATTGTGCATCCAGTACATTAATGCCCTTAGGTGTGCATCCCCTATGTAAAGTAGAGGTTTCCACTCAGTCTTTGTTGGAATAATGAATTTATGTATGTACAGTTCACAAAGTAAATTTGCTGCCATGAGGGAAGGGTCTGGTATAGGCCATAAAATTCTTGAGCTGATTTAAATTCAGAGTCTATATCTTTAATGGTCATCATTAGTTGGAACAAGAGGAACTGTTCTTTCAAAAAAATGGCATAAACCCTAGGGGGTGTCCTACAGGTAATCATTTGATCAGCCAACTTAAGGGCATGATCCATCTTTTGTTTTGGTCTTGCCAATTGCTCTTTTAACTCTGCATTCTCTTCCCCTTGCTCTGTTATTACTTTGTTCATTTTATTTTTCTCTTCTAACCATAAATTTGTTGTCAAAACATACTTATTATGTAATCCAAAGAGAAGCATCTACAAGGTGATTGGGCCACAATCTTCTTCCTGGTTACTTTTCCTCCTTTGTTCCTTCCATGACTACTCTAAAAAACTTGTTAACCAAGTTCTTTTATAGGGAGATAGGGCAGTCTCTAAGTGGGCTGACTGATGGGTTACCGAGGAATTCTCCTCATTTTTGTCTGAGATATCCTGATGGATTTCTTGGGGGCTATTTTGGTAGACATTAGGTTCAACTTCACATGTATCTTTTAAATTTTGAGGAAAGTCTAGAATTGTAGACTGATTTGGGGAATCATCTGGAATAATTTATACATGAGGCTCTTCATCAGATTTATTAGGGGAAGCGGGTTGGCTTTCTAAAGATACTCTAGGGAGATGTCCTCTCATTCTAGGGCTTCTTCACACAGGGGTTTCTTTAATTTTTACAGCCTTTTTCTTAATAACCTTCTTTGGTTTCTCTGCTCCAAGAGTAACTATTGCAGGAACAGACTTCCTTTTCTTCCCCTTTGAGGCTGTAGGGGTTTGTGGCTTGGCTGCAGGAATGGAAGTTTTTCACTCTAATTTTCATTTTCCTTTGGTTCATGTAGAAGTAGGTACATTTCTCTCATGAGTAGGTAAAGGCACACTTTCTTGTATATTTTCAGTTTCTTCCCTCAGGTTATCTTTCTCAATAGCTGGGTCAATTGGTATTGCATCATCATGACTAGATTGCACATTAGGGTTAACCTGAGGTTGTAGGGTTTTATGTTGGAAAAATTCTAACCATGCCAAGGGAGAGGTGTCCCTAAGAGATCTTTCTATTAGCAATTTAAATAGGGCATGGTGGGTGATAGAATTGACATTTCCTTTATGGTTCTCCTCAGCACTGATGCATAGCATATTGTACAAGAAATTGGGCACATTCATTGGAAGATTATGCCTTACATAAATAAGTAATTTAAAATAATGTGCATGCAAATTGGAAAATCTCCCTTCACATGTAAAATACCTAATAATATGTGTGGCCAATTCATTTTATGGAGGAGGGATAGACATTCTTTTGCACCCTTGTTTGGTAATCTCCAGAGGAGGGTCACTTGGTAGGGTAAATTGGTCCCTAGCTGATCTGGCATCATGCACATTGGGGTAGTGCTCCCCAACCATTGGTAACCCAGTACCTTTTTCTATCTTTTCTTCTATAGCGACCACTATCAATCCCCGTATAGTTGCTTTCCCTTCTTCAAATGTGTTTGCAAATTTAGCTACTGAGTCTTCACCAAACTTTGTTAAATTCAAGAAATATCCTAACCCACCACATGCATTAAATCTTCTTACCGCTTCAACATCTAAAATTAAAACACCATGTACTATTGGCTCATGTCTCTACAACTCCCCTCCCATCTGTGCTTGCCAATTTTTCAATTTGTCTGCTTCGTAGTTGAAAAATGCCTTATTCCTTCTTGAGTTTCAAACTATTCATTTTAAAACTATGGACTTTCTTTTGAATTCCTCTGTTATTCTTAATATGAACAATGGTGATGTGTTTTAACAAGAGAAATTATAGCTCTTACTCTGGGTTTCTACATAATTTAATTATAAGTCACATCAAGTCTGACAATCAGAGATAATTTGGGAATAAGGGTACAACAGTTGTGCGATATAGCAATGGGATTTTAATGAGCCAAAGTCAAAGTACAGATTTGAGGTAACGTTAAATATTTTAGGAGTAAATAGAATTAACATTTTAGGATTTAATACACTTCCTTCCTCCCTATGAAACATTGAAAAGTGTCCATATTTGGCATACTTGGCATGAGGAATGGAACTGGCTTAATGTCCTAATGATACATTTATTGTAGTACTAGATATAATCATCAAAATCTAGGCACTAAAAATGGGAAAAATTGAAGAGCTTGTACCTGTCATTCGATCATTGCACATGCTAGAAAAAGGTGGCAAGAGTGGAACAATAGTGGCGGTAGCTTATGTCAGCGTACTTGGCTCTTATTTGAAGCAAAGAAAGGAAAATGGTGATGACATGGAAGGTGGGTGGGTGGAAGATGAAGAAATGAGATGAGTTGGAAAGAAGAATTAGAAAGTGAATGGAGAAATGGACTTCATGTAAAAATGAAGTTTTTATTATGTACATTCTCGATGGAATTCTATTGAAGATCTATAGGAATAAGGTTTTCACCCTTTGTTGCAGGAAGTGTTACATGTTTCTCTTTTCAAAACTTGTCAGAATTACTACAGGAAGTCTTCTTTTGTTTGAGGTTGGTGATACAACTTTAGCCAATGTCCATTGACTAATAGCTTGAAGTGTACTAGGTCAATTGTGTTCAATTGGATGGCTTCATTGGTGAAGACATGGTTTATTTCATATGGCCCCAGCCATCTTGTCTGTAGCTTCCCTGGTATTTCCTTGAATCTGGAATCATACAGTAATGCTCAATCGCCAACTTGAAACTATTTTCTCTTAATATGTGAATCATGCCACTTTTTCCTTTCCTTCTAGATTATTTTAATGTGCTCCAAGAAAGATTTGCACATTTCATCCAAGGAATTAAGATGCATCAATCACTCTTTCTGTGATGTGGGAAGATCAACATTTAACTTCAGTGTTGTCTGCAAAGTTTTGTGTTCAAATTCAATGGGTAGCATTGTTGCTTTTCCATATAACTTCTCAAATGGAGTGAACCCTGTGGTTATTTTTCATGTTGTTCTATATGCCCAGACAGCTTCTGATAGTTTTTTGCTCTAATCTCGGTGATGAAAATGAACTATTTTTGTTAAGATGGTTTCAATTTCCCTATTTGTAACTTTGGCCTGTCCATTGGTCTAAGGATGATAAGGGCTTGACTTGCGATGTCTGATATTATATTCCTTCACGAGCTCTATTATCAGATTGGAAGTGAATTGAGCACCTTGATTAGTAACAAGTTCTCTTCACACTCTATACCTAGTGAAAATTTCATCATACAAAAATTTGGAAACCTTATGCTCCCGGGCATGCTTCATGGCTTTTACTTCGACCCATTTGGTCAGATAATTAGTGCACACCAAGATGTAAGACTTACCATTGGATGGAGGTTCTATTGGGCCAATTAATTTCATGCCCCATTTGTCAAATGGAGTTACCACCACTTGTGGATTCAGGGGCATTTCATCTAATCTGGTTGGTCGGCCCATTCTCTAACATTTGTCACATTTCCTTGTGTAGCTGGTTGCATCCTTGTGAAGTGTAGGCCAGTAATATCTAGTTGTTAAAATCTTCTGGGCTGTCCTTTTTTCTGCAAAGTGTCCCCCACATGGATCATTATGACATACATGTATAATTTCATACGTCTTGTCTTCTCACACACATCTTCACATTACTTGGTCAGGTCCAGTGTAAAATAATATGTTATCAATCCAAGAGAAATGGAAGTTTTTCTCTACAAGCAATCTCCTATCCTTATAAGAAAAATGTGTTGGAATTTTGTTAGATGTAAGGTAATTAGCTATGTCAACATACCATAGAATTTGGATAGTAATATGAAATAAATTCTCATCTTGAAATGCATCATCTATCAAAGTAGTATCTTTTTCAACATGGTGAATTCTGGATAGATAATCAGCTACTACATTTGCCTTCCCAGGGTTGTCAATGATTGTAATGTCAAATTCCTACAAAAGAAGGAGCCATCTTGCTAACTTGCCTATGATGGCTGGTTTATTCATGAGATATTTAATTCCTCCATGGTCAGTATGAACAAAAATGGGATAACCAGTTATATAATGACAGAATTTGTTCAGAGAATAAACTACTGCTAGTAATTCTTTCTCAGTCACTGTATAGTTTAACTCTGGTCCATGGAGGCTCTTGCTAATGTAGTAAATTGCATTCTCTAGGTTACTAGACTTTTGTCCTAGAACAGCACCTATTGCGTAGTCTGAAGCATCTGTATGAATGTGAAATGGAAAAGACCAGTCAGGGCCCCTAAGTATGGGTGCAGTTGTCAACAGTGACTTAAGCTACAGGAAGGATTCATCACATTCCTTTGTCCAAGCAAATTCGGCCTCTTTGGTAAGCAAAGTATATAGAGGACTAGCTATTTGACTAAAAAAATTTATAAACCTCCTATAGTAGCCAACATGTCCTAGGAAAGACTTAACATCCTTTTGATTTGTAGGGATAGGTAGTGTGAGAATTACCTCTATTTTTGTAGGATCTACCTGGATTCCAGTTTTGGAGATAAAATGTCCCAGCACTACACCTTCCTGCATCATCATGAAGTATTTCTCACTGTTGAGAGACAAGTTGTGTTCCTGACATCTGATTAGTACTCTTTCCAAATTCTTCTAGGCTTCCTCAAAGGTGACACCAAATGTAGTAAATTCATCCACATATATCTCCATACAATCATGTGATATATCAGCAAAGATGCTGATTAAAGCTCTCTGAAAAGTAGCTGGTGCATTGCATAAGCCAAATGGTAATATAGAATAAGCATATGTGCCCCAAGGGCATGTGAATGTGGTCTTCTCTTGATCTTCTAGAGCAGTGCTAATCTAATTATAACCACTATATTCATCAAGAAAGGGGAAGTATTTCTTACCAGCTAGAGTGTCCAGGACTTGGTCAATAAATGGTAAAGGAAAATGATCCTTCTTTATGGAATTATTCAACTCTCTGTAATCCACACATATTCTCCATTTCCCTCCCTTCTTAGGTACAATAACCAAAGGTGATACCCACCTACTATCAGAGATTGGATAGATGAAACCAGCATCTAGTAACTTTTTCAATTCAATTTTGACTATTTCTTGCAAGGCTGGGTTTATCCTTCTTTGAGGCTGACACAGTGGTAAGCTTCCATCATTAATGTAGATCCTATGGGTGCAAAGTTTGGGGTTTAGACCTAGCATATCTCTATAATCCCAATCAAAGGCTTTTGCATGCTTATGCAAGAGTTTGGTTAACAATGCCAATTGTGGTGGTGGCAACTTCTTGTTCACATGGAGATTGTGACCAGGGGAAATTTCCATAGTAGTTGTTAGCTCTACCATTGACATTCCAGGTACTAGGCTTGTAGCTACTTCACATGGCAGTAATTGGCTAATTATCTCAGGGATTTCTGGAAAGACAGAGTTCTCATAGGTACAAAGCTATAAAATAGAACTTTCAAAAACATCCTTTTCTACTATACACTCATTGGTAATAATACTCTAGATTACATCATCTTCCTCTTGCATTTTCAGAAAATATTATCTGTACATCATCATGAGCTGGGCAACAGAGTTGAGCACTTCTTCCTCATCCCCTAATTCTGGCCAAATAGGATCTCCCAAGTCTGGCTGGGGCTGGGAAGGAGGATACAGTGCTAGCTTCTTTATTGCTTGACCATTTGAAATTGTCATACTTCCTGATCTACAACTAATTTTTGCATCACTGGTGGCTAACCAAGGTCTCCCTAGGATGACTGGATAGCCACCAAAGTTTACTTTAGGTGATAAGATGAGAAACTCAGCAGGGTATTTCCATGAGTCCAAGGTGACTACTACGTCCTCTATAAGACCATCTGGAGTGATTGTTGAACTATCAGCAAGTTGTAACACTGTTGGAGTTGTTCTCAAGCCCTTTATAGTTAATCTATGCATTGTATCTTTGGTCATTACATTTATGGCTACTCCCAAATCAACTAAAGTATTTTTCATAGATTGTCCATTATATATTAAATCAACTACTGGACTTCCTGGGTCTGAATACTTGGGTATAACTACCTTTCCCAACATGATATCCGCAAGTTTCCCTATCACATGAACTGTTTGAGGGTCCTTTTTTCTTCCAGGCTTTTTAAGGCATGCTTCCTTAATATCTTTTTCATAGATAGGAACGTCTTTGATAGCTTGGAAAAGAGGGATTTGGATGTGCATATTTTTCAGCTGCTCAAGAATATAAAATGGAATTTCTTCTTGGGATATAGGTTGTTCTATGGTGAGCCTATGTTACAAGGAGGATCAACTGAGGTTTTAACATCAGTTTTGCTGGATTTTTGAGTTGATTGGGTGGTATTTTGCAGTGTAGCCTCTAGAAGAGGTGTTGATGCTACAGGAATGTCTGCAACTTCTGTGATAATAGGATGTTTGGGTGTAGGAAGAGTGGTACCAAGCCTCAAATTGATATTAGATATCTCTAGTGCGTAGGCAGGGTACTGTAGTATATCAGTGGTATACATTGGCTGATGTTGTTGCTTTCTATTTGGATTACGTTGCGGCTCAGCAGGTAATTGGGTTGGCTTTGGATTAGGACTAGTGGCTACAGGAGGTGGCATTATTTTAGGAGGAGGGATTGGAGGTGTCAATTTTGGAAAAATAGGATTTTGGTTAGGCCACTATGGAGGCCCCCTCCATTGGTTATTTTGTTGCCAATTTCCTTGTGGTGGTTGCCATTGATTCTGAGGCTGAGACCACTGGTTATTTTGTTGGTTAGGCCACTAGTTATTTTTCTAGTTAGGCCACTGGTTATTTTTCTGATTAGGTCACTGGTTATTTTGCTGATTAGGCAACTGGTTATTCTAGGTTGGTTGAGAGTACTGGGAAGGATTCTGATAACTTTGGTTTTTCCATTGATTATTGTAAGGATTTGAAAATTTGTAATGGGTCCTGAGGCATACCTTGTCTTGAAGCCCATGGTCGGTGTTGAGAAACAAAGAATACTTGCTTTTCATCTCCTTCTATCTTCATGTACTCTATAGGAAAATGTTGATTTTCCAAGTTCACCACCAGCTTGCATCTGCAGTCTTTCTTTTTTTTACAGCAATGAGGACAGTACTCAGTTAAATGTGATTCAACATTTACATGTTTCTTCTTGGTAGTCATGGTGTTGAGATGTGTAGAAACATCATTAATGATGTCTTTATTGAAATCCTCAAGCAAGTTAGATATCTCCAGCTTGGAATTGCCCGAACTAATCCCTTTGGTGTCTGTGGACTGATATGCTCTACCTTTCTTCCCATTTGATCTGGAATAATTGAGATGAATTTTCTTGAGGTCATCCCAAGAAAATTGGGATATGTCCCCACCAGCCATGAGGTCCAGTGCTTCTAGACAGCTGTCGTTTACTCCTCTTAAGAAGACTAGTTTCTGTGAATCCTCTGCAAGAACATGTTGGGCATTCTTCTGCATTATGTATAAGAAACATGAAACATAGTCCTCTAAGGTTTCAACCTCTTTTTGTGACATTATAAAAATTTCATCTCCCCTTGGGTCACTCCCCTTGCAATACTCTTTGTATTTCTACAGAAACAAAGTCTGCATTTCATCCCAAGTGGTTGTTGCATTTTCTCCTAAGCCCATGAACCATCGTAAGGCTGACTCTTTCAGTATTACTGGAAATAGTTTGAGTTTGTGAGCATCGGTTTTATAGTCAAAGCTATGATAGAGGATGTCAAACTTGAACAAAAAGGTGTCAGGATCTTTGGTTATCAGGCCATAAAACTTTGGGAGTGTGGCAGTGGGTATATTTTTGAGATTAGCATTATTTATAAGGCTCGGTAGAGGAAATAGGAAGGTAGGTTGTGCCATTAATGGAGGTATTGGGAGCTGGATTTGTTGCTAGAAAGGAATATAAGCTATAGGATTATTAACAACAGGTGTGTTTGGGTCAAAATTATCAAGAAAGTTGGCCAATATTTTAGCAAAAGGTTGAAGGCCCCTTATGTCAAAAGGCTCTGCTCCAAAGGAAGATGTTGCAGGAAACTTGGGAATTGCATCAACAAAAGGTAACTCAGATTCTCCAACTTCTTCGTTCAAATTTGTAGACTCTCCTGGAAGAAATATTCTATATTTGTCTCTTCTTCTTCCCCTTCGATGCATGCAAATGAATTCTTCACACTAGTGAATCAAATTTTGGACTACAAACCACTATTTAAAAACTAGCTAGAAATGAAAAATGACTCAGAAAGTTTCTTAGCTTGACACCATCCCTGGCAATGTCGCCAAAAATGAACCACCTCACAATAGGTGCTTAGTAATAGTTCCCAAAGCCTCTCTTAGGAATAGTTCATTCAATCTAAGGATTACTTCTCCCACCATAAGGTGCATTTAGTTTGTCAACCCAGGGATGTATAATTGAAATGGTACGGTACTGTATGTGCACTAAGTCCTTTAAAGAGTCATTCTACCTATCCTCCAGGAAGGTAAAATACATGAAAGGAATCTACACTAGAGCTACAGGAAAGGAAACACACTTACTCCTTACTAAAATGGATGTTACCAATTGAAAACTCTACTTAAGCCTATTATTTCAACCTAGAGAATTCACTATAAATATCCTTGCATGTGCTGCAGGAACATTCACAAAGTACAATGTTGCAGGAAGAAACTGTAATCTTCTATCTGGAATGCTGGGAATGTTGAAATTAAATCTACTCTACTCTAATCCACCTCCCAAGTGGGCCCTCTTGGTCAGCTTCTGCTAATCTATTAACGTAGAAGATGAACCAAAAGTCACTTCATTATATTTCAAGAACTGATTATATAAGAACGATACATGAAACTGGAAAATGAACTTGCTGTGCAAGATGCAACAGAAGAATGTATTTCCATAACTTTTGAACTTACAAACTAACAGTCCAATCACTATAAATAGAGGATCAACATTTTATTCTGAAATGGAAAATGAAAGATCTGACTAAAATCATGCCAGAGAAGAAAAAGGAAACGTAACAGCCCATGACATATGCAATGAAGTATGGGCGACCAAGTCAACATGATGGGAGCATGGAGGGAATATAGCAGCACTACATTCCTGCATTTTTGGAATAGTGGCTCCTCATTTGTAGTAGCCGTTTCTTATGGTCCCATGATGGTTACCCATCATAGCTGGTCTTCAATGTCCTCTTTAAATGTTGTCAACCACTCTCAAGCAGCTCCTCCTTCATGGTAGGTTATTTATCATGCAAAGATATTCATACAAGTAAACTTAATCAAATTAATACAAATATTAGAACACATATTCTGATTTCTATATGAAATACTGCAATATATATAATATCAGAAAACATGACATAATTATCTACACATGGGTTTAATGGTTATAATTGTACTTTGACATAAGTTCAACTGATTATAATCCACAAATGTTTTGGTAATACTTAAAAATAGAGTATAAAGATTAATATAATAGAGACAATAAATGGTCTCATCAATGAGCAAAGTGACCCATCTTTAAAATAATGTCCTAGTTTGGAACTGGATATTGTTCCATCTACCATGCTTGATATTTCTCTCTTGCATTTTGGTCACATTCCCTAAACACTATAGACTCAGATGGGAGGTAGGTGATAGGATTTATTATCTCCTCTTGTGTGGTGGATTCTATATTCTTGCTTGTTTTTTGAGATGTCACTAGTACATTTGAGACCTCTTTTCGACAGTTATGCGTCGCAATTACGACACTACTCCGTCGGGAAAGTGACACAGACCGGTGTTGCAATTTTGGTGTCAGAATAACCAACGATAGCTATGTATGTCGTTATTGCGACAGTCATGACCATCACAATATGCATCGGCTATGAGGGTGAGTATGTCATCGTTACACATTATGAGTATCATTATTACAAAGGGTATGTGATGGAGATGTTGTACATGCAACGTCCACCTGTCAAACTATTCTGACATCTAGACATCGCGTTTAGTTTCCTGGCGTTGGTCATCCACTGAATACGATCACAATTGCGATAGTATGATATGTTTTAAAAAAAATTGTCATGTTCATGGAGTGGGGCCTTAAAATATTGAGCTTCTCTTTGTTTCAAGAACAGTTTAACATTCTCTACTTAACAGGGCCAACCATGTGAAGGTGGAAGCTCATCTGGCCACGCCTAGGAGTCTCTTATGACCCTTTACGACACTTTAAGATCTCTAAGATGTAATCTTAGGGATCGTAAAGGGTCATAAAGGGTCATAAGGGATCTTGGGACACAACAACAGAGAAACATAAATGTAGGCATTGTTATGCCCTACATACCCGTCCCTACATTTTGTAGGCAAAATGTTGGGTCCCCCTTTTTGCTTTTGGTCTTCCTTTGTTTCCTTTTTGTTTTCTTTGTTTTCCCTCTGGGATTTGCTTCCGCAAGGGTTGTCTTTCTTTATTTTTTTGTCTTCTTGTGTCTCTGAGATTTTATTCTGCAAGGGTTGTCTTTCTTTCTTTCCAGAGTCAGATTCCAGACTCCAGGATTCTCCACCACGATGTCTTTTTTCGCAAGAAGGTATGGTTGCATGGAATCCCCAGGCCCGAATTCTGGAGGCCTACCTGTTCTGGAGTTGTCAGAAAGAATGCAACCTATTTTTAGCCTAGGGGTATAAATGGAAGTTACCTATCATTTTCACAGTCACCACAATTAAAATACTTAGAGCATTCAGAGCGATATTAAGGTGATTAAGGCGATTAAACAACGAGTTTCTCCCTGTGCTTAGTGGCTAATTGAACATTGATTTGCGGTGTTTGCTTGTGATTGTTCAAAGGTGGACCTATTGCAGAGCATTTCCCATGCTCATCTTCCCTGCATCCTTCACATTTCCAGTTTGGTTTTCATTTTCCTTCTCTGGTTCTTTGTTCCTCTAGTTTTCTGTCTTTTGCTTCCGTGGTGCTCATTTTTGTTTGTTTTTGCTTTCGTTTGTTTTTTCCTCTTTTGCATTTTGCTTCTAGTTTTCCTCCCATTGGTGGGTTGGCTCTACCAGAGGGTTGGCCACCCTCTATGTAGTTGTAATCTAGTGTATATATTGTATATTATTGTAGGGTAGCTTTTGTGCCTTTGTAAATTATGTGCATTATGTAAATATTTTGTAGATGCTGTGTATATGTCATTATTCTGCAAGCTGCATTTTGACCCTTGTAGAGCATCGACCCTTTGTAGTTTAGTGTGTATATCTCATTTATATCCTTCCATATTCTGAGCTCATTGTGCTCCATCATGTTTTGAACCACTTTTTTGAGCTCGTCGAGAGGTAGTCACCACGGTTCGAACTCGGCACCTCACTGGTTCAAGATATGGCAACTTTCTCTCTCCTCTGTTGTATCGCCTTAATGGCAGGATTAATTTCCCATGAGTGGGCATTCAAACCCCATCTCATCTGGCATTCAATTTCCCCCATGTCAGCCCACTTGTCGCCATTAATGCCATCACTCCACCTATTACATGGCCACGTGACATCCCATGTCATCCAAGTATGGCTTCCTACTGGTCACATCAACAATGGAAAACTCTCCTGGATTCTGAGTGCTGAGAAGCCCCTGGATCTTCATTCCATCTTTTTCTCTTAGTCCTATACCCTAGAGCCCTAGGATGTTTATCAGAATCCAACTCATGTATGTCTTAATACTCCAGGATTTTTGATGTGTGCTAATATTTTTGGACAGGTGCGAAATGGTGACGATTTCCTTGGAATCTACAAAGTTATTATTACTATATCATGTATTGATGATTATCTGGTCTTGTAGGTTGTAGATTGTGTGATTGAGATGTCTGAGGTGATCACTCCTCCTGATAGCCCAGAGCTTCCTACTACCTCCACTCCGGTGGCCACAAAAACCAAGGCCGAAAAGATGCTGGCTAAGCTGCCACTGACCTCAAAATACCCAAATAAGGGCATTCTTGTGGGTTCCAAGGTGGACTCAAAAGTGTAGGAAATAACGGACATAGATCCCAGACTTTGGGCTGAAATGCAGGGCTTAATTCAAGCCATATACAGATTGAAGGCCGGCGGAGACAATATGGCCACTCATTTGGCCGCCTCCAGCATTATTAATGCTGAAAAATTTTCTTGCTCGGTGCAATCACTGGAATTGATACTTCAGCTAGAAACATTGTACAATGAACCTACTCAGACTATTCTTCTTGCCAATCCTTGACCATTACAATACCCAGTGACAATTTTCAATCTGGACGCAACAACTTTTGCCTCAGGGCTAGGGATTCCACAATTCAAGGGGTCTGTCTTCATCAACCGGGCCAAGTCATTATAGGAGTTTGAGGAAGCTACTCTCATCTCCTAGAAATATCTCAACACTCAATGGCTGAAGTCCCCAAAGAGGGACCATAAAAAGATGATGTTGGAAATTCCCCGCGGGGATTTCAAAGAGCCCATTCAGGCGGGCATTAAATTTTTATGTAGGGTCTTTGGATAGCCCCATGCCCAAGATTTCTTAGCATGGATGTATTATTGTCAATCATGTGGACACGCAGCTGAAGGGCATCATCCAAATATCTAAATTCTATATGACATCTTACATGCTATGGGCGTTGGCCCAACAAAGACCGACTTTCCCAGGTTTAGGAATAGTGGGTGATCTTGGGAATGGGTTGGGCCAGTTAACACCATGGGGTCATTATCCCAAGATCTAGTGGGAACTCAGTTTCCTAAATTGTTGCAGGGTAAATGATGCCTTCATTTACCAAAACATTTTGACACTTACTTGGGACTCTGGGTACTAGTTATCGCAGGAGGCGATGAACCTAGTTAGTACTTACGGTCATTATTTTATTCAATTCCAGCAACAAACATACATTCAGGTAACTGACTTCTCTAGGAAACCCTATCTTCTTCCCTGGTATTACAGGGATAAAATCATTCTTTTAGAGTTCTGCCGGCAGATCCTAGAGATGCACGCCTTCTTTACATTGAAGAAGGTCACTAACGTCCCATTCCCAGTTTCTTGTGGAAATTATACATTCATCCTCACCATAAAAAAGGAGGTAGATGGGGAGTTGAAGAGCCTGGGACTGATGGAATTCCACCACACCAGGAAAAATTATGATCCTCTAGGAAAGATTGCCTTGGCACTTCCCCGGGCATCCCTGCCACATAAGGAAGACATTGAAGATTTTTGGGCAGAATGTCAGGATAGTTTTGATCTTTGGGCCCGTCAACATTCACAGATGTCCAAGGGACTTATGAAAGTGCTGGACCTTCAAACTTTTTTGAAGGTTCTTTCAGATGACGGACCGCTAGAAGACCCAACGTACAAAGGGAAAGGATTAGACAAGTTAGATCTCCCTCTGGTGGATTGGGCCACCTGAGAGGATTTGATAATCAAGGGAGTATGCTGCCCCATTTTGGAGGCCAGTCACAATTATTTTTCCTGGGTGTGTCCCAGGAGCACCCAGAAGGGACCAATTGTTCAAAGGTCCACTTCAACATCCGATGTCACCGCCAAACCTAGCACAAGCAAGGGGAAAGAGAAAGAAGACACCCCAGCTAAGGTGCCTCTCCAAGGCCCAACCCCCATAATGGTATAGCTACAGAAATAGATGGAGTTGGTGAGGCTGGCTAGCTAGCAGATAAGTGCACAAATGTCCTCTAGCCTCCTTGTAACTCCAGTAGCATCCGCTCACTTGACAAGATCCCCATTGCTGGCCACAATGATGAGCAGACAGACTTTCATTGAGGCAGAGTCCAAAACTATTTTGGATAACAGGGTCCCATTACTAAGGAAGAAGAAGTAGAAGGTGACCCCCACTCCAAGCATAGCTGCCAGCCCCAGTATGCCAGACTAGCCTCCGGTTGATGTCAGTTTGGATTCTCTTGAACTTGAGAATATTTTTGGTTCCTCTCCCCCACACGATAATTTTGATGATGTCTTTGGTGCAGATGAGCTCATGAACATTCATGAGGATGAAGATCATGTGGTGGAGCAGATCGCCACCCAAGAGAAAGAGGATATCCCCTCAAAAGAAGAGGAAGTCTTCGAACAAGAAGTTGCCGCAGAGCAGGAGGTTTAGGAGGAAACACAAAAGGAACCCAAATGGGAGAAGACACCAATCCAAGGGACTGAGGATGAACCTAGGAAAATCATAGATGAGAAACCAATGATTCAGGAAACTGAACCCACAGGATCAATCGTACCCCCATTCATCATGCTCCAAATGCCTTTGGTTACTCTAGATGACCAGTTGCCCTGGAATACGTTCAATGAGGTGGTAAAAGAAACCGCATTGTTGAATTTTGGCTAGAGACCCTACCCACCTCCACAAGATGTCCTAGTGGAGGAAGATATTCTGACAGATGAAACCGATGAGGCCAAAGAAAAAAAGTAGCAGAATGACAGGAAAAACCCCGAAGATACAAATGTCGAACCAACAGATGCTGAAAAGGAAGGTGAAGTCCCCCAAAATATAGGTGATGCTGATACCAGAGGAGAAGAAGTTTTAGACATCATGAAAGAGGACACCAACATGGCATAGAATACTAAGGCCTCTGGAGGGTAGGAGAAAAAACAGGAACAAGAAAAGGAGAAAAGGCCCGATGACATTGTACATTCTGACAACGCGCCGCAAGATTCTAAAGAGAATCTAGATACCTAGGTCTTATCAACAAAGCCGCCCCAAATTCCCCAATGGCTGGTAGAATCAAGAAAGAGAAAGGCCTTGGTCGAAATGATAGGTTTTCCACTCTCCTTGGCCGAGATGATGGCCCGAAATGTAGAGGCCCAAAATTCCAAGAAGGCACGAACATTCCATACCCTCTGAACTAGTACAATAGAAAGTATGGTTACAAAAATTGCAACATCTCCTCCAGATGTAGATGCAGCCATGGTAAGGCTTGAAGATTACACTATTATAGAAGTGGCACTGGGGAGGAGAGATAAGAAGGGAGAACTGGACCTGCTGAGAGAGGCGACCAAAGAAGTAGAGGCTCGGTACATTAAAAAAGGCCAAAAGTTAAAGGAGGAAAGAGAAACCAATGCAAATCTCCTTGCACTTCTAGCAGAACTTACATAGCCTTTGGATGAGATCCATCTGGAAGCCTCTTCCTCTAGATTGTCGCTTGCACAGGGTGACGTGGATTCTCTCTGGGCCATGAAGAAGAAGGTGCAGGCTGTGGATGGGTGGGTCACCGAGTAGATAGCTACCATAAGACAATTCCTAGTGGTGTACCTCCCAGATCTTTACTAGATCAATATTCTCCTCAACCAGTCAAATGGCTCTGCTATCATATGGGAGAAGGACTTGGAGAAGTATGAAAAATGGAAGGCTGGGTTGGAGGATATTTTCATCGTTGGAGAAGAAGCCATCACAGAGGCAGTAATTTTCAGAAACAAATTGTATGATTCCCTCCAGGCCTAGTACTCCAGACTTGGCCTCAAAATTGAGGTATGCAAGGAACTGGTTAAGGCCTTAAAAGAGAATGTGATGGCAGCTCAATATCCTATGGGCCTATTTCAGGCATTTGTAGTCGGGGTATCGCAAGTTGATCCTTTCACCACCGGGACATGCACCCTAGAGGACTACGTCCTCAGCAAATTTGATGAGCGAATGGAGTCCCTATATTTGGTTGGCAGAGATTTTGACCAGGGAAGATTATTGAGATTGTCCAAGATGATGATCTAGGTGCATGATGTCATGAGATGGTAGATGAATTCTGGAATAAGGCTAGAGAGGTCGAAGAGAATTTGGAGGCTCTCCGCAGTTGATGGGACATCATCAAGGACATAGACGAAGAAGGCGTAAGCCAAGTATTAGAAGCATTCAAAAAGAGTAAGGAGCAATAAGGTTCTCTGGATTCTAGATAATTCCATCGACCATGCATATTTTGTATTCTTTATCCTTTGAGCTTAAGCTCCTGGATCCCAGAGTTTCAGATCCACAATTTTGTATTCTTTGAATGATCCGTGTCTGGGTTCCCTAGAGCCGATCGGTCATTGTCAGACAGTTAATAAGGATTTCAGAAGGTAGGTGACTCCAACAAGGCACATCAGCTCAAAGATGATTCTGACAGGTGGTCTTCCCAAGGCACCACTCCAACATAACATTTGGCACATCAGAGATAGTGAGCCACTTTTCCATTAATGAGACATGTAGCCTTGATCCTCGATGGATCAGATTTCCTCTATTCTCCCTCTGGCTCTCTTCTCAAGGTTGATTCTTTGATACCTCCTTTCTTGTCTCATTCCTCTGACATGTCAGACCTCTGCTCTTCCCAAGGTTGTTGTAGCGTGGTGCAGGTAGTACCGGCCACTGAAAATTGTATTTTATTGATTGAATGTAAAGGTAAGTTAGGTTAATTTTAGGGCAAGTTTGTGTTTAAATGAAGTCTGACCTCATTCCAAGGGTCGGAAAAATTGATGATTTTGCATTCTGTAGCTACAGCATTTTGAGTTTTTCAGTTCTCATAGTTGCAGAGCTCAATGCTCCTTAGTCTTTAGAAGCTTTCAGTAAATAGATGCTCCCTTGGAGTTGTTGATGTACTCACCAGTGATGCTGGAACACCATTAATTAAGAAAGAATGATTTTGGCAATGTTGTTGTTGGTCTTTTGATCTCTGACTTAATACTTTTTGTGTTGTATGTTTCTTATGTCCCTTTCTCTGATATTTTAAGTAGATTAATGACCTTCTTTTCCCCTCACTATTGAATAATGAACTGATGGTTGTACGCACATTTAGTATATTAGTGTAGCATGTTAGAGCTTGGTTGATGTTTTGAACGTATTTGCATGACTATAGATAGATGGATTATTTCTAACCCTGCCTTATCTTTTGAAGTTTATTTGGTAACTGACGAATGCTTGCAGGAAACCTCACATACCTAAATCCCTAGAGTAGATGAGCCAAGATAACCAGCTATCCCCCTAAACAAAAATAGTCACAACTCCCAACGTAGCTCCCGCACCATTGAAACCCAACTCTCACGTACTTGAAGGCCCGGAGAATCTCATTTCTCCAGACAACCTTTACAGGAAAAGTTGGTCATTACCCTAGTACCCGGTGACAACTTACCTCTGTTGGTGGACCCGGTCACAAACCCCTATCAACAGGCATCATGGTCACAATTGTTTGGAGAGAAAACATAATTGAGTGGTATACCCAGACAATGCAATGCAACCACTGCTCCAATTCTAAGTTGGTACTACAGGAGAATAAATTTAGAGAGTGGAGGAGGAGGGCCATAACGACCAAAATAATATAGGGATCCTATATTATTATGGTCATTATGGACCTCCTCCTCTACTCTCTAAATTTATTCCTTATCTATGGGTTTTGGATCCTGCAGTGCTAACTTAGAACTGGAGGAGTAGTGGTTGCGTTGCATCATCTGGGTATACTACTCAATTATGTTGTCTCCAAAAAATTGTGACCATGATAGCTACATTTATGTTTCTCATCTCTTGTGATATCTACATTTATTTTTCCCATCTATCATTTTTATGCGCATGTTCTTTATGTGTTTGGCTTCTCTCCCTCGCATCCAAAATAAGATTTTCCCACTCTAAATCGAGAATGCACGTGTAGCTGTGTAGAATATATAGTGTTAGAAGGCCCTAGATGGGCATAAATTCAATGTACAATATGGTCTTGAATAGATAAAGTGGAACTAGAATTTCAGCAAGGCTGGGAAAAGTTTGTGCATAATTATGAACTTTTTCTGAAATTCCAGTTTCAGTTTATCTTTACAAGACCATAATTGTACCATTAAATTTTTGCCCATCTTAGCCTTCTAACACCATATGTTCTCCTATTTTTTTATGTTGTGTCTCCAAATAATTGTGACCATGATGCCTATATTTATGTTTCTCAACTGTTGTGAGATTAAAAGTCTTCTAAGGAACGTGTTGTGTCTATTTGGAACTGCATAGGATCGTCACCAAAGGGGGTTCCAGAATAGAGAACTCCCTTTCACTAAATAATTATGAAGCCATCAATGGTATACTAATTGTTTAGGATTGTAAGTTTCCATTGATGGCTTCAAATTACCAAGAAAAAGGTGTACAAAAGACATAATAGCCTCCTGAGCCTTTTGCTTGAATTGTTTCCCAGCTAGGCCTTCTAACACCATATGGAATTTGATGTGTTTATAGAAGACATCATACAGACCTATTTAGTGATCATATGTGTTGAAGGTAGCACCTAATGCTACTACAATGAATATAGATATTAAATTTTGCATCACTACCTGATATCGTTGAAGCAGCATCAGACTCCACCTTCAACACAATATGATCACTAGACAGGTCTGTATGTCTTCTGCTTTTAAGTTGGGCTATTTCTATTCTTGTTTTATGAAGTTGGGTGACCTTGCCAATGTCTCTGGGGTTGAATCCAATATGCTCATGTATGATCCAAAACCTGTAGGGAAGGAAAGGATGGGGTTAGATCCAAAGGATCTAAGCAATGCCTGGTACCCTATTACTGATCCTCATCTACAATTATGCATGTCCATAGTCAAGACATACTCTTCTAAAAGGAACAAGGATAAAATTTACAAAAACCCACCCAAGATATAGAAAATCATAGCAAAGTCATAAACAATAATAAGTTCATGAGTTTATCAAAATGTGTCCAACGTATCTACATGAAATTCTAAAAAAGTTTCAGTATCTACAATAGCCCTCTATTAATCACATTTATGCATATGGTCCCAACAAAGTAGTGCACAAACTACACAAAGAAGGCATCACATAAACATGATTTCTACTTTCGCCATTGAAGCAATCTCGGAGGCACTAGATGCCTCTCAATCCTTGCACAAGTTGCACTCATTTCCTACATCAAGTATAGACGTAGATGGGGTAGATGTAAATGTGGTTTCATCGACCCACCAAAAGTATTGACATCCACTATTTCCCTGTAATACCAAATCTACATCATTTCTTCCTAAAATAATTATAACTTGTCACATTACTTTTAAACATTAAAATATAATTCCATATCCAAACCTTTTTCCTCTTTAGGCAACCCCAAAATGGATGCCCAGGATTACTTGTTGTGTGTGACATCTTCAACACACAAGGGCCAACACCACATTGACACATAGGCACATTGATCGAAGCCATCGATAAATATTGCACTTTCATTCCAACATATCATTTTGTTTAGTTGGTTATTTTGTTCATTCATATTAATTATAATTACAATAAAAAGCAACATACTAATCATGTATACAACATCTCAAATCAAATTGCAAAATGACTATTGTCAATCACAGTACATGTAAATGCAACGTCCTAATTGCGCTTGATGGAAACCATATGCATAGTTGTGATTGGGACTTTTAGTCCTTACCATACATTGAAATTCATGTAAAGGCATCTATAGTTGGGGGCATGTCAAATTGTGATATTGCTATCAAGATTCAACTATATAGTTTGACATTCACAAATTGCCTTGTGTCCGCTGCAGTTAACAACTAAACTCATGAAAATTGTTGATGTTTCGACAATTCCTCTCATTACTTCTTCTTCACTTGAAACAATTGGGACTACCTGGGAAAGATGAGTAGGCTCTACTATACCCTTTTCCATGTTCACTACATGCGCGGCTAATTTCTTCTTTTCTATCTCCATTCTTCATCATGCTTCATCCTTGTTATATTAGTGGCCAAAATATTGATATTTAGAGTCTACTCACTTTCTTGGGTACTCCCAATTGTATGAATTGGAGTTGAACCATGTGTCGCCTACACTCTTGCAAGTCATTGTCAACACATCAATGATTTTTGTGACATAATAAGAAATTTGTGCATGTCAAATTCATGGATGAAACATGGTTCAATGAGTTTGACTCAAAAAACTATACACTTGAATCCAGATAGCAATATCAGAAGATAATGAAAAGTTTTGATGAAATTTTAATGGGAGATGTAGTCAGGTATAAAAAAGAATGGTCCATGAAGAACAAAAGAACAAAAGAACAAAAGAATGGCATCAAGCATTCAAAATGCAAAGATGTAAACAATGCCAGTATTAAACAGTGATCTCATACACAATGCATGATGCTTTAGCTTGCAGCCCATGATCCATCAAGATATTTCCTCATGAAATGATCATCAACAAGGAGTACCACATAGTATCAATGGGGAGTACAACCACATATTACATACATATACATATGCATATACATACACATACATATACATATACATATACATATACATATACATACATATACATATACATATACATGCATATACATACATATACATATACATATATACATATACATATATGCATATACATATATACATACATATATATACATATATATGTATGATGTTATTGTTGTCATTGCATGCTTTCTGCTGTTGTGCACCATATATTGTTTTATACATGATACGCAATTTGTGCATGTCAAATTCATGGATGAAACATGAGTCAATGAGTTTGACTCAAAAAACTATACACTTGAATCCAGATAGCAATATCACAAGATAATGAAAAGTTTTGATAATCAGATTTACATAATTTTTTGTAATGATAATCATATTTACATAAGTTTTGATAATCATATTTACATAAGTTTTTGAATCCAGATAGAAATATCATTAGCTAGATAAGTTTTTGTAAGGATGATGAACATATGGATATCTAGACCTTGATTATGTATCAATAAAAACATTTACAAAGAAGAGTGTTCCAAACATTATGTTAAACAGTTAAGTTTCATGTCTACGTTTGATCTAAAGATGACCTCGTTTGTTGACAAAAATGCCAACTCCAAAGAAGTGGTCCATCATAACATTCTTACTGTCACAAGTGAAAACATCTTCATTGTGACCATGGAAGATATTCATAGTAGTGTAGTCATCATTAGCGCAAGATTTCTTGAACACCTCCCACGCCTCCACCATTTTATTTCCAAATCCAACTCTATTATCAACAATTGAGCCAAGCTTGCCAAAGATAATGTTTGGATTGATGGTCTGAATCCCTTGCGCAATTTTTTGTGAATTGTTGGAAACAACCACATTCTTAACCACCTTCAAGACCCAGTTTAACTGACTGATAACTTCAAAGAGAGTAGAAAATACTAGTTTATAGATCACCCAGCATGTACATGCGAGCAGCAATATTATGTTTTAGGAGGTAGAGAATAGCATGTTTGATGTCATCATCATGCACATTAAATAATCTAGAGCATTGTTCTTCCAAGGACTCCAAATGACAACATTTAATACCAAATGTTCTATCCATTGAGAAGACCTAAAACAAAGTAACAATAATAAAAATAGTGAATAAGTATGCCAACATAATGAATAAGTGGGCAAAATACATTGATCCAATAATAGAAAATACATTACAAATGCCAAGCTCACGGTCTCAATGAAATAAATAGTGTATAAAACAATATATGGTGCACACAATAGCAGCAAGTATACAATGACAGAAATAACATTGCATGATGCCCGAGCTCAAGGGAAAAATACATTGATCCAATAAAAACAAATACATCACAAATGCCAAGCTCACGGTCTCAATGAAATAAACAGTCTATAAAATAATATATGGTGCACAACAGCAGCAAGAATACAATGACAGAAATAACATTGCATGATGCCCGAGCTCAAGGGAAAAATGCATTGATCCAATAATAGAAAATACATTACAAATGCCAAGCTCATGGTCTCAATGAAATAAACAGTGTATAAAACAATATATGGTGCACACAACAGCAGCAAGCATACAATGACAGCAATAAAATTACATGATGCCCAAGCTCAAGGACAAAATACATTGAACCAATAATAGCAAATACATTACAAATGCCAAGCTCACAGTCTCAATGAAATAAACAGTGTATAAAACAGTATATGGTGCACAACAGCAGTAAGCATACAATGACAGCAATAACATTGCATGATGCTCGTCTATTATAAAAAATTCAAGTAGTACGGGCATACATAAGAGGATGAACATAAATAATAAGGGTACAAGACATTGCCTGAAGTGATGAATTTTTGACCTGGGTATGAATCAAGTGTGCTCCTGTGATGATCCAGAACCTACAAAGAAAAGAGACATGGGGGTTAGATCAAAAATATCTAATCAATGAATGGCATCCTATTACTAATCCTCATCTACAATTATGCATGCGCAT
This sequence comes from Thuja plicata, assembly GCA_018584345.1. Taxonomy (NCBI): domain Eukaryota; kingdom Viridiplantae; phylum Streptophyta; class Pinopsida; order Cupressales; family Cupressaceae; genus Thuja; species Thuja plicata. The sequence goes on from MU225447.1 coordinate 1,328,013, forward strand.
AGTGAAGCCATATGCTTCTAAAAGAAAAATCATGCTACATGACATGTGCACTCAGAAGAATGTTGTGTAAAGGAAAGAAGATACTATGTTTTTCATCATGAAATGATCATAAATGGGGAGTACCACATAGTGAATATCAACAACGAAACAAATAAAGAGAGATCAAACACTTCACACAATGTCTTGAAGGTAATAGCAATGATGCCCTAGCTCTCAAAGCTCATGGGTCATCAAGCATTCCAAATGAAAAGATGTAAAATATGCCAGTATTAAATAGTGAGCTCATAAACAATGCATGATGCCCTATCTTGCAGCCCGCAAACCATTAAGACATTTCCTCATGAAATGATCATAAACGGGGAGTACCACATAGTGAATATCAACAGAAAAACAAATAAAGAGAGATAAAATACTGCATGCTATCAAAATAGAATGGCAATGGTGACACATGTATCTACAACCTCAACATCATGGAAACATTGATCCAATAATAGTAAATACATTACAAATGCCAAGCTAGTCATGGTCTCAATGAAATAAATAGTGTATATATAAAACAATAAATGGTGCACAACAACAGCAAGCATGCAATGACAACAATAACATCATACATATATATGTATATATGTATATGTATATGTATATGTATATGTATTATGTATATGTATATATGTATGTATATATATGTATATATGTATATATATATGTGTGTGTGTGTATATGTATGTATATATGTATACATATATAATAAACAGAGCTCATAACAGGGTCATGTGGTGTTCAAACAGTGAGCTCATAAACAATGCATGGTGCCTTAGCTTGCAGCCCGCGAGCCATCAAGACATTACCTCAAGAAATGATCATAAACAGGGAGTACCACATAGTGAATATCAACAGAAAAAAAAATAAAGAGAGATCACACACTTCACATAGTGCCTTGAAGGTAATAGCAACGATGCTCTAGCTCTCAAAGCTTGCGGGTCATCAAGCATTCCAAATGCAAAGATGTAAATGCTAAGGTTTAGAATTGTCACACCAACTCAGGCATTAGGGTTGAATGACAATTCCATCCTAACAATGGAAACCTTCTCTAGCTGTGGGTAGACTATGTATGAGAAGGAGTCTCTGGATTCTAGGTTAGTTCCTATTGAATTTGGGTATCAATTTTATACTATCTTCTCTTGATTTTGGGAGGGAAACATAGAAACTCTAACTAAAATTGCATGAATAAAACTTGAAAAGGTGATACGCCAAATAGATTTAGATCTCTCAAAGCTTCAAACTAACACTCACTTATCATACCTTAATAATCTCTACAATATCACTCACTACCCAATACATAGGCTAATTAGAAGGTCACTACTGGGTTTTAACCACAAATAGCAATCTTATTATCAACAACATGCATATTCTGCAAAAGACTTATATTCTATAATCTAGAATAGGAAATGATACACTTCACTAATCCATGCTACAGATGTATTACACTTGAATGTAGAAAATTGAATAGGGTTGAACATATAACCACCACAAGATGTATGAAAAATGGGGCAACTATATTCTTTTCAAAATCTGTATGCAGTTACATGAATGAATCTCAAATGGTAAGGAATACAAGCATCCTCTTGCTCAAAATTGATATCAACATGAACCAACAATGGATATAAAACATAAAATAGATAGCTATAGGAACAAGAAGTTCACTAAAAGCTCTTCTCTCTACAATCTTGGATTCCTAAACATGAAGCCAAGGATCCACTATATAGCCCACATGGCTTAATTTTTGAAAATATTTCCCCCCCAAAAGCCCTCCATAGTAGCAAACTTCTAAACTATATGGCCTAACAAGTGCTCTAAATCCACCCTAAGTTTAGCACCCCTAAAGTTGATAAATAAAATAAAATTACCAACTTTATTACATAATCCTCCAAAGCATAAAACCCAAAAACCTAACCTCAAAAGGTATACACTGCAACACTAATCCCAAATACATGAAAAACCCTAACTCTGCTGACACCATACTAGAGCACTTGATGTAACTGCAGCTTGTTGCTTGACTACAGTCCACCATTGACATGACCATTTTTATTGAGAAGACAGTTTGTTATACTTCATTGCACTAAAAGTACCATCATGGAACTGTAGAGGGAATGTCAATAGACTAGAAACTATCATAGCATTTACTTCACTTGTCAGCGGACTTCAAACTTGGGTAAAACACAATGCATATTGTTTATGAGTTTCATTTGCATCTTAGGGTTTTTCTCTCTATGGTGCCACCATGTTTGTTTGAACTTGGAGTTAGGAAGGCATATTCAATGGCTTTGTATTTGATTTTTTAGTATGTGGAGGAGCTCAGGCTCTATGAGAAACTACAGGTTTAACTTCCATCTTTGCCATAACATATGGCACATTTTCTGTATTCTATTTGGAGCGTATTTGGAAAACTTGTAATTCAAAACTTGGGCTTTGCATTTGATTCTATGAGTTAACTCCATCTTTGAAAGATGCTCGAACACTTGGTCTTTGAAAGCTTTACCACCAAAACAAATGGTGATGCATGCTTGTTTGAACTTGGAGTTAGGAAGTTTGCCGGTTTGAACAATCACTGCAAGTTAAGAATAAACATAAACTATGTTGGAGAGGTGTCAAGCTACCCATGAGTTGACAGAAAATGCATTGTTGACTGCGGCCTCCACTGTTTGTAACTTTAGAAAGCTTGAACTTCACTCCTCTGCTAGTCTTTACCCACAACACTTGGCCTCTCAGATAAGTGATCTTGCACTTTTGTTTACTATAGTTTCAAAATGAAATAAAGACACTGTTGAGGGAATATTGATAACTCTCTTTGCAAAATAAATGGGGTTTCTTTCTATGCTTTAAACTTGGTATTTCAAACCCTTCATTGTAGCATGAAACACTTTATTGTCACTTTGTGGATCTGCTATCATCTAGTTGGGATACCCACATGGCATTTTGTCGATAATCTTTAAGTAAACTTGGAGATGTGTAAGCTTGTCAATATCTGGATTTGAACCGAAAACACAACTTCATTTATGATTGTTTTTTTATGCTTAAAATCATAACACTTAATGTGTTTCTAAAAAAAATATTGTATTTTAAGCATAAAACATGCTCCTTTGTCCAGGCCAAACATTCATTCTTTGAACTGTCTGAAAAAACACGCACAGGGTCTTTCTCCAGTATGCTTATAATGTTAAAAAACACATATTCAGCTTCACTGATAACAGTATGATCATTTTATAAAAGATGGAAACACAACATGTTTAGAATATTATGAAAATGTTATTTTTCATTTCAATGCAGAAAACACACTGTTTCTTTAAAAATTCATATGAGATGGTACCCATGGGGTTTGAGCACGGGCTCGTGACTCCCATGGGCCATACTCAAACTGGGAACCCCAACTGGTATGCATGTTCCATTATCATGAATGAATACCATGCATTTAATCATGACTTTATACCTTGCAATGTATGAACATTATCTTTAAATACAACAATATAAAATATATTTATTTAAATACCCTGCATAAAGATATTTTCTTGAAACTTTGTCTGAAGACATGAAGCTGTATTCTTTTAGAATCATTAATTATAATAGAATCTGATGAACCTTTTGGATGCACAATCTCTAGTATTCTACCCATAATGTTTGTCTTCTGTGTATGTTCATTTAATGGAAGCATAAAAAACATGCTGGTATTGAAACTCTCGATCTCTATTCTTTTTTAGTAATTGACACTTCTTGTTATGCATCTTTCACTTTGCAAATCCAACTATTTAATAAACATAACAGCAGTACCTCATATCATAGGAAATATGATCAATCACTAGGCATTCGGTTTCAACATGGATCTTTAGAAATGAACTCTTGTACCTTTTTTGCATTTGGTATACTTACTGTAACAACATCTTTTGTAATTTCTCACTTGCATGAAGATAGTGAACTTTACATTCTTTCAATTCTGCATTTTAGTGTAATAAGGATCCTTCTCTGCTCATGTGTCTCATGTAGCATCACCTATATCCTTTCATGTATTTTCATTTTTCCCCGCTTTATGCATGTGAATAGAAACCTCCTGAGATGTAAACAATCTTTCTTGCATGTAATGGCTCATGTGAAGTTCGAGCACAGGCTCGTGATATCCATTGTATTTTCCTTTTCTCCTTCTGCATTCAATTGTACATCCACCTATTTGCAGACATATCATCAATCAATTTGTTAGGTCAGCAGATAAAATGACTCAACTAATTTTTGTGGGTGAGTGGCATCCAGGATGACACTCATTCATGAATATTGGTTTATTTATTTGTGTGTGTTGAATTAACAGGTTGATCAAATTCTAAAAAAGGTTCCTCAGATAGGAATACTAAATCCCTTTCATTCATATATCTGATTATAAAAACTAGAACAACATGCATCAAAGTGACTATAAATAGAAAAAGGTTTCATGTTTAGAACAAGTCCCTTTAATACTATGTTTCAGATATTGTGGATACATGTTTTCTTGTTACATTGATTTCATTAGATTGATATGCAGAATTAGAAAAAACTGATTGTATGAAGTTTGTGTTCTATGTATTTCTTAGATCCAATTGGATCTAACACCCCCTTTATCTCTCATGATGCAAGTTGAACCCCAAAAGACCTAAATGAAGATGAAGACATGGACTATGGAGACCTAGGACCTGACAGACCACCAGCAAGCAACTAAACCACAAGGAAATGCATGGGACCCCTACTCCATACTTCTATCATACTTTCTATTCTGCAATGTACTATTTACTTGACATAAAAAGGAAAATGAAATGACACTTGTACATTACATTCAGTTTGAATGCACAATGTAATTGATCAATTTGTAAATTTGAAATTCTGGAATGTGATCAATTCTTAGAGCACAAATGATAACTTTTGACAATGAATGTAATGATAAAATGTTGATTAATAATATATGAAGGATAGTATTATTTGGACTCTTCTAAAATGCACTTTTTTCCTATTTGTAGTCATTTTGATGAATGTTGTAAATTAGGGTAACAATTTTGGCAACTTCTGTTGGATGGCTGCTTGCTAGAGTTGACCTTAGACCTTATCCTAGGGAAACAGAGTTATAAAACCAGAACCATGGATGCAACTTTTATTGAAATTAAAATGCATCTAATCTAGACTCATGCAACCTAAAAACTTAGTGCATGGATAGCACTTATTGAAATGAAAACCTAAACTAAAACTAACCCTCAAAGCAAAGCTCGAGGTGAATTCCATTAACTGGAATTTTTAGAGCTTCTCCATCAATTGTGGTCAATTGATAAGCATTGTTCTCCTTGCAGGTTGTTATAACAAAAGGCCCTGACTAGGAATGGTCAAACTTATCATGCTTCCCTAGCCTGCTCTTGAGCACATCCCACCTAAGAACTAGATCACCTTCCTTAAATTATCTAGATTTAGCTTTCTTATCAAATGACCTTTTAGTCTATGCTTGCTTTAATTCCATAGTATCCAATGCCCTCTTCCTTTCTTCCTCCAATTGCATCAACTCAGCATATCTTAATTTAAGAGGGTCCTTCTCTTCAAACAGTAACATTTGATCAACACGCTGTAAAGCTGGAAATTTTGTAGAAATAGGCAATATGGCCTCTTTACCATAAACTAGGACATAAGGTGAATTCCCAATAACCTTCTTAGGTGTAATTCTATCTACCCACAAAGTTGCCTTCAATTTTGAGTGCCAATCCCTCTTGTTTTCATGTAGAGTCTTTTTAATGATCCTAATTAGGTTCTTATTGGTAGATTCTGCAATACCATTACCCTGTGGATAGTAATTAGAAGACGTATTTAAATAAATACCATTTTTGACAGCCCATTCTGTTATAGATGATCCAATAAAAGCTAAGGCATTATCTGACACTATTGACTAGGGAACTCCAAACCTTGTTATAATATCATCATAGAAACTCAGAACAGCATTTCCAGAAGATTCCTTTAGTGCAATGGCCTCAGTCCACCTAGTAAAATAATCTGTGGTGGTCAATATCCACTTATGCCCTACACTAGAATTAGGGTTTATTAGACCTATAAAGTCTACTCCCCACTTGTTGAATGGTTGATCTACAATGATTGGCTTTAATGGCAATGCTGCCAACCTTTGCTTTTCTGCAAACATAGCACAATTTTGGCATCTTCCTGCTCATGAATGAGCATCTTTGAATAAATTTGGCCAATAATAACTGGCTCTTAGAATTTTCCATGATGTATTTTTGGGGCTGAAATTCCCTCCACAAGATCCATCATGGAATTCAGATAAAATCTTGCTTTGATCCAAATAATCTATGCATTTGAGGAGCATACTAGAAAAATCCTTCCTATAAAGAGTATCATTAATTAGAACATAAGGATAGATTGTAATCTAAAGTACCTTCTCTTGGCTCTGTGAAGATTCATTGGATATTGACCAATATGTAGAAATCTGGTCATATTTGATAACCAGGATGTTGAATCATTAATTAGTATAGAATTACCTTGGGGCAAGATGGCCTCTCCCATGGCTTTAACTTGATCCTCTCCTTCTACCATTTGAGCACATAAGCCTTTGCCTCTAACCAGATTGGTCACATGAATTTGCACATCATACTCCATGACCTTAGTTATCCATCCTACCCTTTTTCCACTGACATCCTTATTCAATAAAAATTCTTTAATGCCAGTGTGTGCAGTCATTAGATGTATTCTATTTCTAGCAACCAGATGCTTAAATTTTTTCAAGGCTTTTATAACAGCTAGTACATGTTTTTCTACAAAGCTGTATTTTTTCTCATAATCATTCATACCTTTTCTAAAAAAGGCTATTGGTTGCTCCTGTCCTTCCTCATTCTTTTGCACCAACATTTTTGAAACAGTGTCAATACCACCATAAGCATACAAAAAAAAATCCTTAGAGAAATCAGGATTAATTAAAATAGGGGCTGAAGAAAAAGCCTATTTAATCTGCTTAAAATTCTTCTTTCCTTTAGCAGTCCAACTAACAGGTACATCCTTTTTTAACATAGCAGTCAAAGGTTTCAACAAATCTACAATATTAGGAATAAAATGTCTAACAAAATTTATCCTTCCAATGAAACTCTGCAATCCTTTCTTATGTTTTGGAAATGATAGTTCCAGAATTGCAGAAATCCTTTTGGGATCAGTTGTTGTTCCTTCTTTAGACACTTGGTATCCTAAAATTTTACCTTCATGTACTACAAAAACATATTTTTTGGGGTTTAGGGAGATCCCAAACTCCCTGCATCTTTGTAAGACTTTTCTCAAGTGGCTTATATGTTGGTTTGCAACTTTGTTGTAAATTGTCACATCATCTAGGTATACTAGAACAAACTTATACATTAAATTCTTGAAGGCCATGTCCATTGCCTTTTCAAATGTAGCCCCTACATTTGATAATCCAAATGGCATTCTCCTATAGGCCATTGTACCCCATTTAGTAGTGAAGGCAGTTTTGAACTAATCTTCATCTCTTACTAATACCTGGTTATAGCCAGAATAACCATCAAGGAGTGAAAATCTCTCAGAACCATAAACATATTGTAAAAACTGTTCCATGGAAGGAAGAGGGTGTCTATCTTTCAAAGATGCCCTATTAAGGTCTCTAAAGTCTACACAAAGTCTTATTTCTCCATTCTTATTTCTTACTGGAACTAAGTTAGAAACCCAAGATGTATGCTTAATAGGATATATAATACCACCATCTAAGAGTTTTATTAGTTCTTTCAGCATTAAAGGCTCTAATTTGGGGTTTATGGGCCTTTGCCTTTGCCTGATTGGTCTTGCATTTGGTTCTAATTCTATGGTGTGTTGAGTTAGTTGAGGATCAAATCCCTTCAAATCAGCATAATCCCAAGAAAACACATCACTATATTCTCTAAAAAGATCAATGAACAATTATTTTTCTTTGGGAGAACTTATTTTACCAACCTTTAGATACTTGTCTCTGAAAATTTCCACTTCCTCATAATGATTTTCTTTAACCAGCAAACTGGTTTTATTCTTTCTGAATTGATCATCAGAATTAAAAGTTGATTCCAGGCTGACCAATCCCCTTGGAATTTTATTAGTCTTTAGTTGAATAACTTGATTCTCTATTTGTTGATCATATTTATCACTTTTGGGGGCTAAAAACCCTTCCGTTTCTGTCATAAAACTCAGGATATGTTCATCAATATTGAAAACTTGCCAATTTGCATCATTATCTAGGATAGATGGCCTAAAAATATTTTTAACATGTGACTGGTCTAAAATCAGTCCTTTATTTTTAGTCATTGAAACATGAGAACCAATACCAGCCAGTCTATCAGCATGCATATTTTTCCTTCTAGGTATGGAAATAAGGTTAAATACATCAAAACTATCCAAAAAATCAAAAACTCTAGATTTATACAGCTTTAAGAGATCATTTTTAACAGCATTAATACCTCTCACCTATCTTACTATCAACTCACTATCCCCAAATGCCTTCAAGCATCTGATTCCTCTTTTCCTAGCCCATTCCAAGCCTTGAATAAGACTTTCATACTCTGCTATATTGTTAGAACATGGAAAGGACAACTTGTAAGCAACATAAAATTTATCACCATGAGGTGAACCAACATAACTCCTGTAACAATACCACCCTTATTCTTAGATCCATCAAAAAATAGATCCCATACCTGGTTAGATAATTCAGACTCAGAACATTGATCTTTTATAAGATTAGGCACAACTGAATCAAATTCCAACATTACATAATTACCAAAACTAGCATCAAACACATCATCATCTTGATCATTTCTAGCTTCCCATTCATCTAGAACAATATCAGGATACTCTTCAGTTTGTGTGTTATAAGATGAACTCTCATCGATTTCATCTGGATCCATGATCACACAACTTGCATTTATAGGACTAGGATTATAGGTCTCTATATGGTCTTCGGCCCATAACTCTAATTTTATGGTCACCTTAGCACCATATCTAGTTCTAAAATATAGGTGAGACCAATCTGATGAGAAGTATCTAGCTATTTTGGCTGTGAAGTCTCTTGATAAACATAAAGCAAAGTAAGGTGGTAGATCAATGAAAAAAATATCTTGGGAAATGGAGAAGTTTGGACACGAGTTTAAGGTCAAACTTTCATTTTTAACAACACCTATGGTCTTAACTGAAGAACCATCAAGCTAGACAACTCCTTTCTCAAGGGGTTCATACTTCAAATCCAACAAATCAGTTATGCTCTTTGGCATGACAGTGCTAGTTGCACCACTTTCCACCATACAATTATGTACCAATTTGTTTCCAATAATTAAAGAGACATAAAAAGGAGGAGGCTTAACATTTGCAGATTTCTTAACTTCCTTTTGTGTCATCTTGTGCATATTTACTGACTTTCTTTCAACTAGTATTGTTGATTACTTCAAATCTGCAGTATTTTTACTCACTTGTGTTACTGGCTTCTACACTTTACCAATCTTATTTTCTCCTTTAACCATTTCATCATGAACTATTGAAGGCTCTGAATTGGCCATAACCACTCTAGGATGATGATGTACAACTTGATGTGAAATTGTTTTTTCTTTAGACAGCTCCTCTTTCAATAAATTAGTTTTCCCTGGAATAGCTAATGAATCCCACATAGAAATAGAAACATTCATCTTCTTCATATTATCAACAATGTTATAGGGGACAAAAAAATGTACCTTCTAAGGTGACTTACTAATGTTCTGATCCGCCTATTTCTGATACTTTGTTTCTTTGTTTTCATGAGTGTAGGTCCTCTTTAGGATTGAAACTGGAGGAATGGATGATGGTTGATTTATAGCAGCAATCCTGGAAGCTGACTGCTCTGATTCTAGGGCTCTCTTCTTGGCTCTTGTGTTTGCTGATATAGATGAATCACCATTCACTCCACAGAATTCCTCCTCTTGCCAATTGAGGAATGCAGTGTCAGGGGCAGTCACATCAGAGTGTTGT